>CAUYON010100170.1:0-26711 GCA_963573935.1 Arctocebus calabarensis | reverse complement strand
CGGGCACCTGTGGTCCCAGCTACTTGGGAGGCAGAGGCAGGAGACTCGCTTGAGCCCAGGAATTGGAGGTTGCTGTGAGCTGTGATGCCATAGCACTCTATCCAGGGTGACCGCTTGAGGCTCTGTCTCAAAAAAAAAAAAGAAAATGAAAGAAATTTGTCAAAGAATTAAAACCTCTTCTTTGTTCTAAAGAGGAAAATGCTGTTAACTTTTTGGTGTTGATGAACTTTAAGGAAGAAAGTAATACCTTCTACTTCTTGCTTGAATCTCTGATAACCTCAAGCTCAACACTTTACACTGATGGTCCCAGATTCAAAGAAATGATAATCTTTAATGAATCTAAAGCTAGCATATGGGCACTGTTCAATAGAGTAGCCTTTAACCATGCATGATAGCTTAAAATTTTTATTTATTTTTTACAAATTGACAAATAGCCTGGAAGGATGGCTTCCCCTATAATCCCAGTACTTTGGGAGGCCAAAGTGAGAGGACTGCTTGAGTCCAGGAGTTTGAGACAAGCCTGGGCAATACAGCAAGACCCTATCCTTAAAAAAAATTTTAAAAATTGACAAATAAAAATTGTACATAGTTATGCACAATAGCATAAAATTTTATTTTATTTTATTTATTTGTTTTGTAAAACAGAGTCTCATTTTGTTGCCCTTGGTAGAGTGCTGTGGCATCACAGCTCACAGCAACTTCAAACTTTTGGGTTTAAGCGATTCTCTTGCCTCAGCCTCCCACCTCACTGTGACTACAGGTTCCCACCACAATGCCCAGCTATTTTTTGGTTGTAGTTGTTATTGTTGTTTGGCGGGTCCAGGCTGGATTTGAACCAGACAGCTCTGGTGTATGTGGCTAGCACCCTACCTGCTGAGCTACAGGCGCCAAGCCTATTTTATTTTTAATTATTATTATTATTTTTTTGAGACAGAGTCTCACTATGTCACCCTTGATGGAATCCTGTGGTGTCATAGTTCACAGCAACCTCAAACACTTGGACTTAAGTGATTCTCTTGCTTCAGCTTCCCAAGTAGCTGGGACTACAGGTGCCCACCACAATGCCCAGCTATTTTTTGTTACAGTTGTCATTGTTGTTTAGCTGCCCCGCGCTGGGCTCAAATCCACCAGCCCCGGTGAATTGTGGCTGGCGCCATGACCACTGTGCTACTGGTGCCCAGCCAATAGCTTAAAATTTTAATAAAGTATAATTAAAAATTCAATTTCTTGGCCAGGCATGTTGGCTCATGTTGTAATCCTTGCACTCTGGGAGGCCGAGGTAGGAGGATCACTTCAGTTCAGAAGACCAAGACCAGCTGAGCAAAAGCAAAACCCCTATCTCTACTAAAAACAGAAAAATTAGCTGGGCTTTGTGGTGGACACCAGTACTCCCAGCTACTTGGGAGGCTGAGGCAGGAGGATTGCTAAAATACAGGAGTTTGGGGTTGCTGTGAGCTATGCTGATACCACAGCACTCTAGCCTGCACACCAGAATGCAACTTTGTCTTAAAAAAAAAATTCAGTTTCTTGCACTAGCCACATTTCAAATGCTGTATGTGTGGCTAGTGGCTACTCCATTGGGTAGCACACATAAAGAACATTCCCATCATCACTGAAAATTCTATTTGACAACCTTCTAGACTGTATAGCCATACTTGGTGACAATTCTGCCTCTTCGGGATATGAAGATCTTACTTCAGTTTATTTTTCCACTTTTCACCACTCCTCCAATAATATAAGACAAAAACACCATTCTTTTAAGGCAGTTTAAAAAAAGATCATGAGTTTACACATGATTTTCTGTAAGCTCTTGCTCTACAAAAAGGAATTGTCTTTATCCTTCTCACTTTTTATCTTATTCACGAGGTATTTCATAATTCTCTTTGAGTAAAAGATGTGAAAGTTTAGCCCAATGCCAGATACCTAGGAGTTTCTCAGTGAATGGCAGCCTCTCTTTGCCTTGCTTTTATAATGGTTTGTATAATTTAAAATAATAGCCTCTGGAGAAAAAAAATGTATAGCCTCTGGCAGTCTAAGCACTTTATTGTGCAAATATCAATTGATTATGAAGTCTCTTTCAGTCTTGTATTTTTTTTGAGACAGAGTTTCACTTTGTCACCCTCAGTAGAGTGCAGTGACATCACAGCTCACAGCAACCTCAAACTCTTAGACTTAAGTAATTCTCTTGCCTCGACCTCCCAAGTAGCTGGTACTACAGGCACCCACCACAATGCCCAGTTACTTTTAGAGATGAGGTCTCACTCTGACAGGCTGGTCTCGAACTCATGAGGTCAGGCAATCCACCCACCTCAGCCTCCCAGAGGAAGGAGTCTTATACTTTTTCACTCGACTCAGTTTTATTACTTTTTTGTGTGTGTGTAGAGACAGAATCTCACTTTATCACCCTCAGTAGAGTGCCGTGGTGTCACACAGCTCACAGCAACCTCCAACTCCTGGGCTCAGGTGATTCTCCTGCCTCTGTCTCCTGAGTAGCTGGGACTACAGGCACCTGTCACAACGCCCGACTATTTTTTTGTTTTGAAGTTCAACCGAGGCCGGGTTTGAACCTGCCACCTTCGGTACGTGGGGCTGGCGCCCTACTCGATGAGCCACAGGCACCGCCCCAGTTTTATACTTTTTGAAAAGTTTCATTTTCTCTTATGCTGCTGTCACTAAAGCATGTAACTTGTAGAAGACTTGTTATACTTTAGTGCACTGCAAAGGAAATCTATACTCAGGTTTAAAGCTTGACCTTGGCTCTGGTAATGGGACAGTTCATCAAACTTGGGATGATTCATGAGAACATCCTGTACAGCAAATCCCGCCCCCCAACTTGAGCCACTGGGGGCCTCAAAATGTGAGGGCAGAACCATGTGAGGAATGGAGGCAGGTCTTGGAAGCATTTGTCCCTCTAGAATTGTGGGCTTCCTGAGGAGCCCTTGAACTCCTTCCAGCTCAAGGCTAGACTTCGTGACTCCCCCACCCCCATTGCCTCCAATGTTTCCTCTTTTCCCCCAAATAGTATTTGGAACTTATTCCCCTTGTGACATAATGCATCTTACTTACAGTCATGGGCAGGAAGTAGATGTTTTCCTGCTAGGCTTGTCAAGTCTGAGATCCCCTGGAGATAAGCTGAGGAGGGCATTCTTTCTTGGTCCTATTTCACAATAGAATATCAACACAGTTATTATAAGGTGCTATTCTTCACTTTGAAAGCACAGCATACTCTTCCCCTTAATGAGCAGAAGAAGTTAGATTGGCTAGAGGGGGATGCTCTTGGGTGTTTCTGCTTCATGAACAAAGTATGGTCAAATGTTAATAATGACGTCCTACAACTTATTTGACACATTCTGGTCTCAAAACACTAAGGTTGTCTCATTGGGGAAACACATTCATTTCCTTCAAATGATTAAAGCAGGCAACAGAATTTGGCTTATGAGCCCCACGTGTCTTTGGGTATCCTATGTACAGTAGACTAGAGCAGGCAGGCTAAGGCTTGAAAGTTTCTACAATAGTACTTTTAGTTTTCTAGGATTTGCAATGTAACAGAATGTCTTTATTTTATTATGATGGTGTGCCAGGCTCTAAAGATCAACAGGTGAGCAAGTCAGAAGTTGAGCCCAAGCATCTGCAGGTTGGCGAGGTTAAGTGACCCCTTAAGCCAGTGGTTCTCAACCTTCCAAATGCCATGGCCCTTTAAGGGGTCACGACCCACAGATTGAGAACTGCTGCCTTAAGCCAATCATTAACATGTGAGTGCATGTAAGTGCTGAGGTAGTCTCTGGGGCTGGAAGGTATCAGAAGTGGCTCTCAGAACTTGCTTGCTGTCTATAGTTCCAGCTCCTTGGATTGGATAGAAGCCTCTATCACAAGTGCCTCATTTTAGCTCTAGCTAATTGGCTCACAAAGGTTTGCTTAGTAGCTACAGTGTGCCAGTCAAGCCTGGGTGAGGAGCTATACTTTGTAAGATAAATCTTTTGAGAGTCACCTCCTGGACAGGAAAAGTATGATTTTGCCTGCCCTTTATGGGTAGAGACCTCAGGATCCATGAACTCCCCTATCCTTCCAACTCATAGGCTCATAAGCCCCCCAGTTTCAAATGCATGCAACCATTCATCGTTTCCACTCTGTAAGCAGCGGACAGATAAGAAGTCTGGTACTGTCATATGCTGTGACTGGTAACCACCATCCTCACCCACTGGTTCTTATGCACTGCCCCCCACCCCTTGTGGCCAAAGACCAAGTAATCTTATTTGTGGCTGGTGGCCCAGCTCCTAATGCAGCCCTTACCTCTAACAGATTTTCCCTCTTTTTTGGTTCTTTGCCCAAGAAAGTACCTTATCATGGCCCGATTGTTTAAAATAAAATGTGAAAACAAACTGATAAGAAATTACAGTCAGGTTTTGCTTTGCTTTTTAGAGTAAGTAATTCATTATAAGTCCTAATGTAAGCAAAGCCCCAGTTATTCAAGATGACAAATGGGGAAAATCCGAATTAATTGGATTTGCTATTATGTGGGTGTATTTCTACCAAATGGAACAGCAAATTACTGGGAATGCTTACAGTGAAAATGAAAGTGTTACAGGCAGTAGTGACGGGACCATTCAACACTTCTGCTCTGGTTGCCCCAGGAAGCTGCACCCTGATGCTTTTTGAGAGGCTTCCAAGGTCTTGCAGAAGGTCAGGCTCCATGGGGCACCCAGTCATCCCCCTTATTGCAAATAGGCCCTTTTTTTTCTCCCTTTTTTCTTTTCTGGCCCCTTGGGATCAGCCTGCTTTTCCTTTTCTTTCCCAGCTGCCAGCACTGGCTCATATTTCTTGAGGTTCCCTTCTTCAGAGCAGGTGTATGCCCCAGTTTCTTGTGATCCCCAATACTGTATAAGTTAATCCTATTAAAAGTTTCACTGTAATTACTGGGAAGAGAACAAACAACAAGAACTGACAAGGCTCAGCGCCTGTGGCTCAATGGGCTAAGGCGCCAGCCACAAACACCTGAGCTAGCGGGTTCGAATCCAGCCCGGGTCTGCCAAACAACAATGACAGCTGCAACCAAAAAATGGCCAAGCGTTGTGGAAGGTGCCTGTAGTCACAGCTACTTGGGAGGCAGAGGCAAGAGAATCGCTTGAGCCCAGGAATTGGAGGTTGTTGTGAGCTGTGATGCCACAGCACTCTATCCAGGGTGACAGCTTGAGGCTCTGTCTCAAAAAAAAAAAAACAAGAACTGACAAGAGGCTTGGCGCCTGTAGCTCAGTGGTTAGGGTGCTAGCAACATACACCGAGGCTGGCAGGTTCAAATCCAGCCCAGGCCCGCCAAACAGTGACAACTACAACCAAAAAATAGCCAGGTGTCGTGGTGGGCACCTGTAGTCCTAGCTACTTGAGAGGCTGAGACAAGTGAATCACTTAAGCCCAAGTGTTTGAGGTTGCTGTGAGCTATGACGGCCATGCCATGGCACTCTACCCAGGACTCTGTCTCAAAAAAAAAGTGGGGGGGCCGCGCCTGTGGCTCAGTGAGTAGAGCGCTGGCCCCATATACCGAAGGTGGGTGGTTCAAGCCTGGCCCTGGCCGAACTGCAACAAAAAATAGCCAGGCATTGTGGCAGGCGCCTATAGTCCCAGCTACTGAGGAGGCTGAGGCAAGAGAATCGCCTAAGCCCAAGAGCTGGAGGTTGCTGTGAGCTGTGATGCCATGGCACTCTACCGTCTCACAAAGTGAGACTCTAGCTCTAAAAAAGAAAAACGAACTGACAAGAAAGAAGAAATAGAGGACTAGGGAGTTGGTGTTTAATGGAGAACAGGGCTTTAGTTTGGGATGGTGAGTAGGTTCTGGAGACAGACAGTGGTGGCCGTTGCACACATTGTGCATGTGCTTAATGCCACTGCACACTAGTATCAGGGTTAAAATGGTGAATTTTATGTATAATTTTATCACAATAAAAAATGTTTTAAAAAGCTTGGTCTGGTGGTTTGGATCTATTTCCATCCAGTTCTTTCCTTCCTTTCCTTCCTTTCTCATCCCTTCTCTTCTCTTCTTGTCCCGTCTCTTCTCTTCGACAAAGTCTCACTCTGTTGCCAGGCTAGAGTGCTGTGGTGTCATCCTAGCTCACAGCAACCTCAAACTCCTGAATTCAAGGGATTTTTCTGCCTCAGCCTCCTGAGTAGTTGGCACACATCATAATCCCTGACTAATTTTTCTTTTTTTTTTTTTTTTGAGGTATATTGTTTCTTTATCTTTTTCCTTTTGTTTGAGACAAAGACATCGATTTCTTTCCATCTGTCCCAAAAAGGAAAGAAAATTAAATTTGTTTTTATAAGGATGTCAGCACACTGCTTCAGGAGGGAGTCAGGGGTGCATTTCCAAGGCAGTGTCTGTAAAGGAAAGGAGGGGTGGGGGATGACACATGGGGTAAGCACTGGGGGAGCAGAGATGTGGGAGGGCTTGAATAAAATGCAAAACAAATGCAGAGAAAAGCTTCTGTGCCCAGCTCCTGGTGGTCACTGCCCTCAGCAAATCGCAGAAGGCAACTGGGCTGGAGCAGGTGGGAGACCTGGGGAGACTGGGGGAAAGGCACAGGGGAGCACACGCTGATGCCAGCATCACAGTTATGAAAACCTTCTTCCCCCAGTTCCTTCCAAGTCAGGTCCCCACGCGGGCAGTTCCAGTTCACTGGAGTCTTTGACACCAGACACACATTGGGAGGAGGGAAGAGGATTTCTTCCAGTTTCTTGTCAGGGCCCAAGACCCAGCACCAAGTCTGCAATCATGCTTCTGCTACCTGCCACCCAGTTCCAGATGCCACTTAACCATCCACCAGGCTCTAAGCAGATGGTCCTCTGTCCTCCAGTACCTGGACCAGAGAAGCCAGGGCCCTGGGGACCGGTGAAGACCATCCACTCTCCAGCTCAAGGGCCTAACCTCCAAGCAGGAGCCGCCTCTCCCCCTCAGACCACCCACCACCACCAGAGGCCCACTCCAAGCTTAGGTTTTGGAGCCGCACTCCAAGCTTAGGTTTTGGAGCCGGGGGACTTCTGGCTCTTTCCGAAGCCTCTGGGGACCCTACTCCAACCAAAGCCATGTCCTATTACTCTATCCTAGAGCTGCTGGTTCCACTTTACTGTCCCGTCCCAAGGCCCACTGGAACATAGTACTGTGGCCATTACTTTGATGCTGAAGGACCCCTGCATGTTCCAAGCAAATAAATGTTAGAGAGAAGAAGCATATTGTTTCTCTCTTCCTCTTTCTGTTTCTTGTATGTTCATCTTATTTTCAGAGATGTCGCATCGGACCTAGACCTCAGCAAGTCCTGTCCCTTGCTAGAACCCTGAGGCTAGAACTCTACCCCATAGTCAAAGCCCTAGCCCCTTATCTTGCCACCAAATGCTGAGCTGGAGCCATGGTCACTGTCCTGTCCCATCTCACTCCAGAAGCGGCCCCTCGCCACTGCACAGAGGTCCAACCTTGCAGCTCAGTTCTCAAGCAACTGCCTCCACCACTGTCCCTCCTGGTCTTGGACCTGGGGAACCTCAGTTCTCAGGACAGACCTTAATTCCTGAAAGCCCCTTTTTTGGTTAAAACTGGAGGCTGTCCCATGGTTGAGGCCCAGCCCCCTATTTGGGGGCCCATTCCAGAGTCACAGGTCTTGTTCCACTCCCTTGGAGTCCCTAGTTCCCCCCTCCCGCCCAACCTAGAGCCGTCAATAATGGGTACACCCGGCCCAGAGGTTATCATCCCATCCATCCTGACATCTGTCTTTTCCAGTAGAGGCCTGGCTGCAGGTCCCAAGCCTTCAACCCTCTACGGCCCCATTCTCGATCGTGGCCTGCGCCTCCTTTTAGGACTCGGTGTGGCCGCGAGGTCACTTCGGAGGAGTGGATGGGGGACAGTGGCAGCCTGGCCTGGCCTGATCAGGCGACGAAGCCACCGCCAGGACCATCGGACGGGGTGCAGGCAGTGACCTGCTCGCGGGCGGTGGCTTTGCGGGTGCGGCTGAAACTGTTGAGTTCCGGGCGACCACAGGGCTTGCGGCAGAGCTGGTGGAAGCAGCGCTTGAAGTTCTCGTCCAGGAAGGCGTAGAGCACGGGGTTGAGGCTGCTGTTGGCGTAGCCCAGCTCAACGCACAAGTGCAGCGCGGCCACCACGAGCGGGTCGTGCAGGTCGATGTCCACCAGCGTCCAGACAATGATGAAGATGTGGATGGGCGCCCAGCACACCAGCACCCTGTGCGTGCTGCGCCGCAGCCTGCGGTCTTTTTCCTCGCAGCCCCACCGCAGGCGCACACTGCGCAGGCGCAGCAGCAGGAGGCCGTAGCACACAGTGATGACCAGGATGGGCACCACAAAAGCGAAGAGGAACACGCAGATCTTGGTCACTGTGTCCCAGCACCAGCTGGGGCTGGGGAACTGGTGCATGCACACCACTGTCCCGTCCCGGGGAAGGGTCACAGCCATGACCATGACGGGTACACCAACACCCGAGGCCAGGACCCAGATGCAGATGTTGATCAGCTTGGCCTTGGCGAGTGTGCCGAAGTCCAGAGCCTTGACAGGGTGGCAGACAGTGATGTAGCGGTTGACACTCGTCATGGTGAGTGTGAAGATGCTGGTGAACATATTGTAGTAGTCAATGGAGAGCACAGCCTTACAGAGCCGTTCACCAAGTGGCCACGTCTCCATCAAGTACGTGGCACTCTGGAAGGGCAGGATGCTGGTGGCCAGTGCATCAGCCAAGGCCAAGTTGAAGATGTAGATGTTGGTAGCCGTCTTCATCTTGGTGTACCGGACGGTGCCGAACATGACGAGAACGTTGCCCAGCAGCCCCACGGCTCACACAGCCACGTAGAGTGCAGTGATGGCTATCGCCAGGTAGAGGGACGAGGCGCTCCGCGCGCCTGGCGGCCCCGACGCATTGGCCCCAGCGCCGCGGAGGGCTCTAGGGTAGGCCGAGGCGTTGGTGAGGAGCGGGGGCTGCAGCTCCGCGCCGGCTGAGGGGGCTGGCTCCATGGCTGCCGGCTGGCCGGCGCCGCGTCCCTCTCCACCGTGCGCCCTGGGCGCGGGGACCTGGCGCGAGGGTCGTACGAAGGGCCAAGGCTACTGCCCCGACGCCACTGGCTGCAGCGCCCGGCCGCCCCGCTTCCTCTGCGCCTCCTCAGCCTGCCTCGCCGCCCGCATCCCTAATTTTTCTATATTTATTTGTTTAGAGACAGAGTCTCACTCTGTCGCCCTAGGTAGAGTACTGTGGTGTCACAGCTCACAGTAACCTCAAATTCTCGTGCCTCAGGCTCCCAGTAGCTGGGAGTCCCACCACAACACCTGGTCTGGTTTTGAACCTTCTAGCCTCGGTATATATGGCTAGCACCATAACCACTGTGCTACAGGCGCCGAGCCTATTTATTTGTTTTTTTGAGAAAATCTTAAGCTTTCATCCTGGGTACAGGGACGTGGGGTCATAGCTCACAGCAATCTCCAACTTGGGCTAAAGCCATCCTTTTGCCTCAGTTTTCTATTTTTAGTAGAGACAGGGTCTCATTCCTGCTCGGGCTGGTCTCGAACTACTGAGCCCAAGGGATCCTCCTTCCTTGGCCTCCCAGAGTGCTGACATTACAGGTGTGTACCACCGTGCCCAGCCCATTTCTATCAGTTCTTATAGTCATTCATTGGACCCCGCAGCCATAATGGTGACATTGAGAGCAAGTTTGCTTTTCAGGAAGCCTTGGATGCTGCTGGAAATAAATTTGAAATAGTTGACTTCTCAGCCACGTGGTATGTTTATGGTAGGCCTTGCAAAATGATCAAGCCATTCTTTTATTCCTGTTATGAAAAGTAGTCCAATGTGGTATCCCTTGAAGTAGATGTGGATGACTGTCAAAATGTTGTTTCAGAGTATGAAGTCAAATGCATGCCAACCTTTCAGTTTTGTTTTTTTTTTTGAGACAGAACTTCAAGCTGTCAGCCTGGGTAGACACACAGACATCACAGCTGACAGCAACCTCCAACTCCTGGGCTCAAGCAAGTCTCCTGCCTCTGCCTCCCAAGTAGCTGGGACTACAGGCACCGGCCACAACACCTGACTAGTTTTTGATTGCAGCCATCGTTGTTGTTTGGCGGACCTTGGGCTGGATTCGAACCAGCCAGCTCAGGTGTATGTGGCTGGCACCTTAGCAGCTTGAGCCACAGGCGCCAAGCCAACCTTTCAGTTTTTTAAAAAAGGGACAAAAGATGAGTGAGTTTTCTGGAGCTAATAAGGAAAAGCTTGAGGGTACTATTAATAATTAGTCTAATCCTGTTTACTAGCCATTGGCTATTTAAAACTTGCAATAGTTTTGGCTTGGCACCTGTAGCTCAGTGGTTAGGGGACCGGCCACATACACTGGAGCTGGCAGGTTTGTACCCGGCCTGGCTTGGTAAACAACAGGGACAACTACAACAATAGCAACAACAACAACAACAACAACAAAAGTAGCTGAGCATTGTGGTGGGAGCCTGTAGTCCCAGCTACTTGGGGGGCTGAGGCAAGAGAATCACTTCACCCCAAGAGTCTGAGGTTGCTGTGAGCCATGATGCCAGGTACTCTACCAAGGGTGATATAGTAAGACTCTGTCTCAAAAAAAAAAAAAAAAACTTGCAATATTTTTATTTATTTATTTATTTTTTGCAGTTTTTGGCCGGAGCTGGGTTTGAACCCTCCACCTCTGGCATATGGGGCCGGCACCCTACTCACTGAGCCACAGGTGCCGCCCCCACAATATTTTTAATTTACAAAAAATATGTAATATGGAGACTACAAATTCAACCGCCATCTGATTATAAATGACAATAAAATATTAATTCTACTCCTAAAAAATTTGTTTAAGTTTTTAAGGTGAAATAACAAAGTTTCTGGGGTCTTGTGAGGTCTGCCTAGATGAAGTGCTCAGTGGCCCTAGGCTTCCTTTCTGACTTGGTTATGGGAGGATCTGTTAGCCCTCTCTTTCTCTGTCTCTTTTTCTGGCTCTCTGTCTTATTCTTGAGGGTAGGATGACTTCATCCTTTTCCTACTCTGTTTCTCCAGCTGTAAACCTTAACCTTCTGTTAAGAACTGACTATTTGGCCTGGTGTCTGTGGCTCAACGGGCTAGGGCGCCAGCCATGTACACGTGAGCTGGCAGGTTCGAATCCAGCCCAGGCCCACCAAACAACAATAACGGCTGCAACCAAAAAACGGCTGGGCCTTGTAGCGGGCGCCTGGAGTCCCAGCTACTTGGGAGGCGAAGGCAAGAGACTCCCTTGAGCCCAGGAATTGGAGGTTGTCACTCTATCCAGGGTGACAGCTTGAGGCTCTGTCTCAAAAAAAAAAAAAAAAAAAAAAAGAACTATTTGTGCCCCTCTAAAAAATTTATAAGATGAAGCCCTGAACCCCAGGGTGAAGGTATTTGAAGGTAGGGCCTTTTGAGAGGTAATTAGGTTTAGATGAGGTCATGATGGTGGGGCCCCATGATGGGATTAGTGTCTTTACAAGAAGAGGAAAAAAATAGAGCTTTCTTGCTCTTTCTGCTGTGTGAAGACACAGCAAGAAAGCAGCTGTCTGCAAACCAAAAAGAGAATCTTCATCAGGGAACTGACTTGGCCAGCACCTTGATCTTGGAGTGCCCTGCCTCTAGAACTGAGAAGTAAATGTCTGTTATTTAAGCCACCTAGTCTATGGTATTTTATTGTAGCAGTCTGAGCTATCTATGGTATCCTTGAACCCAATAGGCAATTCACTCTTAGGAATGTCTGCAGACCTGAGGCTCCTGTTTCTGAGCTCTCTGGTTCTCAGAGAAATGTGTACCCGAACGACTATTTCATGTTTCCTAGACAGTGTGCTGCCAAAGGACCAAGACTATTGCCTCCTACCTTGTTATAGAGGACCATGGAGAAAGATAATAAAGAAAACATAGCCACATAAACATGGGGTTAAGTTTCAGCTGACCATTTATCAGCAGACACTTAAGCAGTCTGGCCTTAGTTTTCTTTCTTTCTTTCTTTCTTTTTTTTTGAGACAGAGTCTCACTGTGTCACCCTGGGTAGAGTACCCCATGGCGTCACAGCTCACAACAACCTCAAAGTCTTGGGCTTAAGCAATTCTCTTGCCTCAGCCTCCCAAGTAGCTGGGACTACAGGTGCCTACCACAATGCCCAGCTATTTTTTGGTTGCAATTGTCATTGTTGGTTAGCTGGCCTGGGCTGGGCTTGAATCTGTCAGCCTCGGCGCATGTGGCTGGCACCATAACCACTGTGCTACAGGCGCTGAGCCTGTTTCTTTTGTTTTGAGACAGAGTCTTACTCTACTGCCCTGGGTAGGGTGCTGAGGCGTCATAGCTTACAGCAACCTCAAACTCTTGGGCTCAAGCAGTCGTCTTGCCTTACCCTCAAAAGGAGCTGGACTTACAAATGCCCACCACCACGCCTAGCCAATTTTTCTACCTTTAGTAGAAATAGGGTCTCACTCTTGCTCAGGCTGGTCTCAAATTCCTGAACTCAGGCAATCCACCCACTTCAGCCTCCCAGAGTACTAGGATTACAGGTGTGAGCCACTGAGCCCAGCCAGGTCTTAGTTTTCTTATTTGCAAGATCCAGACTACACCATCTCCCTCCCTGACTTACTGGAAAGATTAAGAGGATTGAGTGACAGCCACATATTGAATTCCAGGCCAACTTACTTTCATTTCCTTTCCTAG
Organism: Arctocebus calabarensis; assembly: GCA_963573935.1. Lineage (NCBI taxonomy): Eukaryota > Metazoa > Chordata > Mammalia > Primates > Lorisidae > Arctocebus > Arctocebus calabarensis. The sequence goes on along the minus strand of CAUYON010100170.1, from coordinate 14,017 downwards.
CCTTGAGGGACAAGGCAATATTTTTAAGTTTATATCAGTGCAAAGCCACCCAGGGGAGGGAATGTTGACTATTGTACTCAGCTGCTTACGAACTAGTCAAATATATAACCAACTCATATGAAAAGATGTTCAACATCATTAGCCATTAGGGAAGTGCAAATCACATCCACTAGAATGGCTACGATCAAAAAGACTAAATGTAAGTGTTGACAAGGATGTAGAAAAGTGAAACTGATCTCTGATTTTCAGTCTCCAGATCCGTGGGAAATAGATGTTTAAGCCATCTAGTCTGTGATAATCAGTTATAATCACCCGAACTAAGACACCTGGCAATAGTAAGGAATGAGGTACTGACACATGCTACCACCCCGATGAACCTTGAAAACATTAAGCAAAGTAAAAGAAGATAGACACAAAAGGCCACATATTGTATGATGGCACGTCTATAAAGATAGAAAGCAGTTTAGTGATTGCCAGCAACTGGGGCAAGGATAGGAGGACCCAAGAGGTTAATGACCAAAGGTTAGGGGATTTCTATTTGGGGTAATGAAAATATTCCTAAACTGATTGTGGTGATCATTGAATTGTGCACTTTAAATAGATTAATTGTATGGTATGTGAATTTCTTCTCGATAAAGCTATTTCAGTGTAAACTTCATAGCCAGTTAAAGAGGAGAAATAAAGGCAGAACAGGAATGGGAATTAGCCAGGCTGGAATTGTGTACAGACCTGCCCTCTCAGTAGTTCTTAGTAGGGGGTGGCTGCACTGACCCCCAGGGAGCATCTGTACACAATCTGGAAATGCTCCCTGGGGGTCAGTGCAGAATTGACAGAATGACTGGCAAGTGCCGTCAGTGTTAGGGATGAGAGCCTAAGAAACTAAACATTCTGCCAAGAACAGGTCAGTTCTATACACTAAGAATCTCGTCTAACAGCACCCCGTTTCCTAACCCCTACCCCCAACTGAAAACACTGACCAGGAGAAACTTCTTGACATCAATATCACACATCTTAGTGCTTTACCAACCAAGGCTTTATAAAGCTCTGTTGACTTGCGCAACCATAGGAATAAATCTGCATCAGTTTTGATCCTGTCACAAGATCAAAGTCAGCCAAGAGCTGATCTCCCCTTTAGCCCAGAGGTTTCTTACCTCTCCAAGGATCTGTTGGCTCTTGCTTCTTATCCTGGGCTTTTACTGTGTTTTGTTATTTGTTTAGAGATTAATTTTAGCCTTCTGGGCTAGTTTTGAGACAAATCCTATTTGGGTACTTACACAGCATTATTTTTTCTTTAACTGATCATGACTATTTTCAACCGAGTACAAGTTCCAAGGCAGAAACATTTCCTTTTTAAGTCGACATTTCTCTGGCAGTTACAAAGTCTAATCCAAAAGATTAGCAAAAATAGCCACTCGTTAAATAGTTTGAATCTGGTAAACTCAGGCGATATACTTCTGTTCAGGGAACCTCTCAGGGTGAGAGAAGAAAAAAAGAAAGATGATTGCTATGGATCTCTATGGATAGTCCATTCTTTACTGGAACCAAGATATTTCTTTTTTCTTTTTTAGACAAAACATTCATATTCATCAATGATAAATAGCATATACCTGATCCCAAACTGCATCACCCAAAGTTTAAGTTATAAGTTATACAAATAGTCCTGTAACTTCTTTTGGGTCAACCCAAACTTAGCTCAGTGATCTTTGAGAATCATCTGGCCCTGGTGCTTTCCCCACAGTTTTAGGGGAGCAGGGCTAAGCCTTCCTCAATTCTAGTGGCCGTAGGCCCAGATCAGGCTTTGTCTGTAAAGATTGCAGGTTAACAGAGTATTTCCTTTTGGGGAGTGTGTGAAATAGCTTTCAAAATCTACCTTTGAAAATATTATGTTAGTTAAAGTAAACCAGACACAAAAGCTCAAGTATTGTATAATCCCATTTATCCAGACAGTAGAATGACAGTCTCCAGGGGCTGAGAGACAGGAATAGGGAGTTAGTATTTAATGGGTGCCAAGTTTCAGTTTGAGATGAAAAAATTGGGGGGATGGATGGTGGTGATGGTTATACAACAAAGTGAATGTGCTTAATACCACTGAACTAACAATTGTTATGATGGTAAATTTTATGATATGTGTACTTTACCACAAAAGTATTCTCTCTCTCTCTCTTTCATACACACACACCATTAGCTAGTATGATGTTCCAGGGGTAGGACTCAGTAGGAAGTCTTAGGAATTATTTCTTTCTACTATGTAGCAGCAAGGTACTTAACTTCTGTGACCCTCAGCTGCCTTCTTTATAAAATATTATTATTAATAGTATCTCTGTCATTAGGGCTAGAGTGCAAGATTGCAGGTGCTCAAGTGTCCAAAATACTTTGTCCTGTGCCTGGTATACAGTAGGCTCTCAGAGGATGCTCTATACAGTTGGCAGTACACAGTCATTGCCTATGTGAGAACTTATATTCATTGAAATACTAGTTAATAGCAGATTAAAAATAATAGCTAGGCTCAGTGCCTGTGGCTCAACAGGCTAAGGTGCCAGCCATATACACCTGAGCTGGCGGGTTCGAATACAGCCCGAGCCCGCCAAACAACAATGACGGCTGCAACCAAAAAATGGCCAGGCGTTGGGCAGGTGTCTGTATTCCCAGCTACTTGGGAGGCAGAGGCAGGAGGCAGGAGACTCACTTGAGCCCAGGAATTGGAGGTTGCTGTGAGCTGTGATGCCACAGCACTCCACCAAGGCTGACAGCTTAAGACGCTGTCTTAAATAAATTAATAAATAAAATAAAATAAAAATAATAGCTAGTTCTAATAATGTGAAGACTTTAAGTCTTTCTATCTAGCAGCCTGGTTAAAGTTACAATTAAAACCTGATTTTCATCCTCATGGTCGCTAATCCCGAATGCCAGTGTCTTAAATACTATGTATGTATGTACATCATGGGCAGTAGGAAATGTTGTTTCATGGAGAAAATTCTGATCTGGGGCAGCACCTGTGGCTCAGTGATAGGGTGCTAGCCCCATATGCTGAGGGTGGTGGGTTTGAACCTGGCCCCGGCCAAAGTGCAACTTTAATTAACATAATGTTTTCAAAGGTAGATTTGTTTTCTGAGTTAAAAAGCTAAAAAATATAGCAAAAAAATAGCTGGGTGTTGCGGTGAGCACCTGTAGTTCCAGCTACTTGGGTGACTGAGGGAAGAGAATCGCCTAAGCCCACGAGCTGGAGGTTGCTATGAACTGTAATGCCACGGAACTCTACTGAGAGTGACAAAGTGAGACTTTGTCTCTTAAAAAATAATAATAATAAAATAAACTAAAATAAAATTGTGATCTGGTTGTTGGAATCAGCACCAGTATTGGTGATTAAAGACAAAGCACTATAAGGCTGGGTACAGTGACTCACACCTGTAATCCCAGGGCTTGAGAGGCTGAGGTGGGAGGATTGCTTGACTAACATCAGGAGTTTGAGACTGGGAAATGTGGAAAGAACCCATTTCTAAAAAAATTTAAAAAATTAACTGGGCATGGTGGCACACGTAGTCCTAGCTACTTGGGAGGCTGAGGCAGGAGGATTGCTAGAGCCCAGGATTTGGAGACTATAGCAACCTATGATTCCACCACTGTACTCCTGTCTGAGTGACAGAGGAAGACTCTGTTTTAAAAGAAACACACACAAGAATGATAAAACTCTGAGTAAAAAATTAATGACAAGTAGTCAAGGATGAGAATCTGAAGTATGTGAAATAAATACATTCTGTTCATAATGATTTCAAAGGTGAAAATTAAAAAATAAAAAAAATGTAGTTGGTCAACCAACATATCTGTGGGCCTTTGTAAGTCTTAAATGTGTGGATCCTTCTGATGGGCTGTCTGGGTGGCTGGCCCAGCTTCCCCTCACCACCTACAGCTGACTGAAGTGCTGAAGAGCTCCAGATAACTCGTAAATGTACCTTAAGAAGGTCACTGGCTTTATTTGGACAGTAACTTTGAGGCCTACTGTGAGACCCAAAAACTACTTACCATGGCAGTTGTATTCTTGGCCAACCTATTAGTGTTTATGCTTTCTGCTTACTGGTTTGAGTCTTTCAATTTTTTTTCTTTCTTTCTTTCTTTTTTTCTTTTTTTTTTTTTTTTGAGACAGTCTAACTATATCGCCTCTGGTAAAGTGTTGTGGCATCACAGCTCACAGCAACCTCGAACTCTTGGGCTGAAGCGATTCTCTTGCCTCAGCCTCCCATGTAGCTAAGACTACAGGCACCTGCCACAATGCCCGACTATTTTTTGGTTGCAGTTGTTGTTAGCAGGCCTGGGCTGGGCTCGAACCCGCCGGCCTCAGTGTCTGTAGAGGAACAGACACCATGCTTGCAAGGGCAGTTACTGACTTTTATCACATTGCCAGGCAAACATCCTGGGAAGCCTAGAGATGTTTAGTGACTTAGAGGTAAACCCCCAAGTAACTCAGTGTTCCAAATGAGATAAGATCGGTTAGTAAGCATGTGTTAAACATTCTTGGTACTTCTTCATGGGGGATGAGGGAAAAGAAGACGTGAGGAAAGAACGCTTGAGGAAAGAGCACGTGACAGTCCTTGCACGTGGCAATCCATATGCATGCAGTCCTCGTATTAATTACCTTAACTCTCTTCGCCTGTTGTGTATAACCTTAATAAACAGCTGTTAAGGAGAGGGCTCAGAGCTACCCTGCACTTAAGGTTAGCCTGCCTCTTGCAAGCTTGTACTTCTGACTCGTGTCACGCCTGGTTCCTTCGTGTAGCGACCACGACCAGGTTATAGGGGTTGCGTCAGTGTATGTGGCTGAATCCCTACCCACTGAGCTACAGGCACTGCCGATAAACTTTCTTTCTAAAAAAATTTCTCAATGGGCTGGGTGCCATGGCTCATGCCTATAATCCTAGCACTCTGGGAGACCGAGGTGGGTCGATAGCCTGAGCTCTGGAGTTTGAGACCAGCCTGAGCAAGAGCGAGACTTTCATCTCTCCTAAAAATAGAAAAACAGGCTTGGTGCCCAAAGCTCAGTTGTTAGGGTGCTGGCCACATACACCTGGCCTGGTGGGTTCGAGCCCGGCCTGAGCCCGCTAAACAACAATGACAACTGCAAACACAACAACAAAAATAGATGGGCATCATGGTGGGCGCCTGTAGTCCCAGCTACTTGGGAGGCTGAGGCAAGAGAATTGCTTAAGCCCAAGACTTTGAGATTGCTGTGAGCTGTGACGCCACAACACTCTACCGAAGTCGAGGTAGTGAGACTCTGTCTCAAAAAAATAAATAGGGTGGTGCCTGTGGCTCAAAGGAGTAGGGCGCCAGCCCCATATGCCAGAGGTGGCGAGTTCAAACCCAGCCCTGGCCAAAAACTGCAAAAAAAAACAAGAAAAGATGGCAAAACAGTGTTGATAGTTTAAGCATGTACTTTGATTAATTGTACTGCTTGTTTGACGCATAATAAATCAAACTTTAAAAAAGAAATAAATAGGCTCAGCGCCTGTGGCTCAACAGGCTAAGGCGCCAGCCATGTACAACTGAGCTGGCGGTTCGAATCCTGTCCAGACCCACCAAACAACAATGATGGCTGCAACCAAAAAATGGCCGGGCATTGTGGCGGGTGCCTGTAGTCCCAGCTACTTGTGAGGCAGAGGCAGGAGACTTGCTTGAGCCTAGGAATTGGTGGTTGCTGTGAGCTGTGATGCCACAGCACTCTATCCAGGGTGACAGCTTGAGGCTCTGTCTAAAAATAAATAAATAAATAAATAAATAAATAGGGCAGTGCCTGTGGCTCAAAGGAGTAGGGTGCCAACCCCATCTGCTGGAGGTGGAGGGCGAGTTCAAACCTAGCTCCAACCAAAAAAAAAGAAATAGGGTGGTACCTGTGGCTCAGTGAGTAGGGCAACCGCCCCAAATAATGAGAGTGGTGGATTCAAACCTGGCCCCGGCCAAACTGCAACAAAAAATAGCCAGGCATTGTGGCAGGCGCCTGTGGTCCCAGCTACTCAGGAGGCTGAAGCAAGAGAATCACCTAAGTATAAGAGCTGGAAGTTGTTGTGAGCTGTGATGCCACAGCACTCTACTGACTGAGGGCAACCAAGTGAGACTCTGTCTCTCAAAAAAAAAAAGTAAATAAAAACTAGTCTGGCATTGTAGTGGGTCTCAGCTACTTGAGAGGCTGAGACAAGAGGGTGCTTGAGCACAGGAGTTTGAGGTTGCTGTGAGCTATGTCTCCACAATATTTTACCCAAGGCACAGAGTGAGACTCTCTTTCTTTCTTTCTTTTTTTTTTTGAGACACAGTCTTACTACATCGCCCTTGGTAGAGTGTCGCGGCGTCACAGCTCACAGCAACCTTAAACTCATAGCTCACAGCAACCTTAAGCTCTTGGGCTTAAGCAATTTTCTTGCCTCAGCCTTCCAAGTAGCTGGGTCTACAGATGCCCACCACAATGCCCAGGTAGAGACTCTGTCTTTAAAAAAAAAAGGGGGGGGGGACGGCACCTGTGGCTCAGTGAGTAGGGCACCGGCCCCATATACTGAGGGTGGTGGCTTCAAACCTGGCCCTGACCAAACTGCAACCAAAAAAATAGCCAGGCATTGTGGCGGGCACCTGTAGTCCCAGCTACTGGGGAGGCTGAGGCAAGAGAATCGCTTAAGTCCAGGAGTTGGAGGTTGCTATGAGCTGTGTGACGCTTAAGGCTGCACTCTACCAAGGGTGATAAAGTGAGACTCTGTCTCTAAAAAAAAAAAAAAAAAAAATCTGCGGCTCAGTAGCTCAGTGGGTGGGGCCCCAGCCACAGAGACCTGGCACATGCTAGCTAAAACAACAGTGACAACTGCAATAACAACAAAAGAAATTCACAATGTATCATGGACATCTTTCCACATGGGTGGGTAGAGGTCTATCTCATACTTTTTAGCATCTGCATAATAGTAGGGTTATACATACAAGACTTTAGAACCATTCACTTGAAAAGGAAGGGAAGCTCCCATTGTATTTTATGCTTTATTTATGTTTTACATTTATCTTCCTGAAGTATATGGTTGTGCAGGATTTCAGAAGCCAACACAACTCCCAAGTTTAACTGAGCTCATGCTTTTCACTGAAAAATTAGTCATGTGGACCAATGACCTGTTACATTTTCATAAAATTTTATTCTAGGAGCCTCCTATTCTTGGTATAAATTAAATAGCAGGGGAAACAACTCTGGTTTCAAGTTACCATCAACCCTGGGAGCAGGGTTCTGGGATCTTTTCTTTGCTACTTTGTTGAAATTAATCTTTTGTGGCTCGGCGCCTGTGGCTCAAGCGGCTAAGGCGCCAGCCACGTACACCAGAGCTGGCGGGTTCGAATCCAGCCCCTGCCGGCCAAACAACAATGACGGCTGCAACCAAAAAATAGCTGGGCGTTGTGGCAGATGTAGTCCCAGTTACTTGGAAGGCGGAGGCAGGAGACTCGCTCGAGCCCAGGAATTGGAGGTTGCTGTGAGCTGTGATGCCACAGCGCTCTATCCAGGGTGACAGCTTGAGGCTCTGTCTCAAAAAAAAAAAAAAAAAGAAATTAATCTTTTGTTCTGCACAAAAGCTTTTCCCTACCCTTGTGACTCAGATTATAAACTAAATTCCTAACAATGCCTCCCAGCCCTGTGTAATTGGTGCTGTTTGCTCTCTGATCTTGGCTGTCTCCTCTTACTAACTCTGGCTGTACCAGCTTCTGGGCTCTTCTAGAAGCCCAGGCGAGCTGTGGCCTCAGCTTCATTTTTGGGCAGCTTTTGCCCTAGAAGCTCATGTGGTCAACACTCCCTCACCCACTTCAAGTCTTTGCTCCTAATCACTTTATTTTTTAAAAAACAATTAAATAAACACTTTAAGTATAGTGTATCTGTCAAGTTATGACTGAGCAGTATTATTTCCCAACGTATTTCCAATAGAAAAGTTTGGAAAAATGTTTCAGCCATGTAAAGCATAGCTCTTGAATATCTAGAATATTTTTTTCTCCCTTTACTCTGGATAACAGCAACATGCAAATTAAAATTTACTCTTTGCTCCAACATTATTCACAACTGTACAATAGTTTATAACACAAGTCTATCTCCAAAGAGCAGTTTTTTAAATCTTCCTATCAATAAAGTATGAATAAAAGTATGCAAAGAGGCTTGGTGTGGTAGCTCACACCTGTAATCCTAGCACTCTGAACGGCCAAGACAGATGGATTGCCTGAGCTCAGGAGTTCAAGACCAGCCTGAGTAAGAGCGAGACCTGGTCTCTAAAAATAACCAGATGTTGTGGCCAGTGCCTCTAGTCCCAGGTACTCGGGAGGCTGAGGCAAGAGGATTGCTTGAACCCAACAATTTGACGTTACTGTTATCTATGACAGCACGACACTCTACCAATGGTGACAGAGTGAGACTCTGTCTCAATAAATAAATAAATATGTAAGTAAATAAATAAATAAAAAGGACCCTGACTGCTCTAGTTAAAATGCTGAATCTTGCTCACAAGATCCCTTTTGTCAAAGCCCTTATCATCTTTTTAAACAAATTATGGGTATAATAAATATAATGTAAAATTTTACCATTATGGCTTGGCACCTGTAGCACAGTGATTACGGTGCCAACCACATATACTGAGGCTGGTGGGTCGAACCCAGCCTGGGCCTGGTAAACAACAATGACAACTGCAACAGAAAAATAGCCGGGCGTTGTGGCAGGTGCCTGTAGTCCCAGCTACTTGGGAGGCTGAGGCAAGAGAATCTCTTAAGCCCAAGAGTTTGAGGTTGCTGTGAGCTGTGATGCCACAGTACTCTATTGAGGGTGACATAGTTAGACTGTTTCAAAAAAATAAATAAATAAAACAAAATAAAATAAAATTTCACAGTGCTGTGCAACCATCACCATCCCTCCATTTCCAGAACATTTCTCACCTTGCAAAACAGAAACTCTGTTCCCATTAAACACTAACTTCCTATTCCCCCTGCTCAAGCCACTAGCAATCATCCTTCTGCTTTCTGTCTCTATAAACTTGATGCTGTCAGGCTCCTCTTATATAAGTGGAAGCAATATAAAGTATATGTAAGGTGATTCACATAAGTGGCATCTAGTGTTTGTCTTTGAAGTTTGTTCATGTTGCAACAAGTGTCAGAATTTCTACCCTTTAGAGGCTAAATAGTATTCCACTGTATGGATAGACCACATTTTGTTAATCCATTCATCCATGATGGATACTTGGGTTGCTTACAACTTTTGGCTCTTATGAATAATCCCTATCAGCTTTTAACATAATACATGGGTCATCATGAAAGTTTTGAGATACCCAGAAATCAAGAAACGTAAAATTTGCGTGGATGGAAACAAATGAAGTCCTCTCAGTCACATCCACAAGCTGAGCAAGTTGACATTTGCACGGGTGAATCAGAAAGGTTGCTGTACGAATAGAATTGTGTTCCGTGAGGTCAGAGATTGTAGACTGTTTTGATCACTGATGTATGCCATCTGCTAAGAACAGAGCGTGGCACGTATTAGGCATTTAACAAATATTTGCTGAATGGATGAATATGCTATTCTTTTCTTCTGGTTGTCATTTGAGGCTAGAATGTTGGGGGGCTATTTTCAGTAGACTCTCCAGCCCATAATGCTTCAAAACTTCCAGACAAAAACTGACCAGCACTTACCTCGTTCCTGCTCTCTGCTAGCACTATGGCAGCCCTGTTCACACTCAGTCATTTCATTCATTCATTCACTGAAGAATATATTTTTTGAGTCAGAGTCTTGCTCTGTTGCCCAGGTTGGAGTGCAATGGCATCATCATAGCTCACTGCAACTTCAAACTCCTGGGCTCAAGCAATTCTCCTGCCTCAGCCTCCCAAGTAGCTGGGACCATAGGTCCATGACATCATGCCCAGCTAATTTTTCTACTTTTTGTAGAGACATGGTGTCACTCTTGTTAGGTTGGTCTGAAACTCCTAGCCTCAAGCCATCTTCCTGCCTCAACCTCCCATAGTGGTAGGGTTTTAGTTATGAGCTACCATGCCACACCTCTGAATAATATTCCTTTTTCTCTTACTATGTGCTGGGCCCCAGGCCACACATGAGATACTCATGAATAAAACCAGTCCCAGGACCTGCATTTATGGGCTCTAATCAGCAACACAGACATCAGATAATCACACAGACTTCTTGAAGTGAGTCACAAAAGAGTCATTTTCCTTCATTGCTTTTTCATTTGTTTGATGGAAATGGCTCATTTTGTTTTTAACTGTTGCGTTTTTAAAGTTCTTTATATGTTCTAGATGCAATTTCTTGTATAATTGTCTTTCTGTTCTCTTATCAGGGTCTTTCTCAAAGCAAATGTTTTTAATTTTAATGAGGTCTAATTTATCATCGTTTCCTTATAAGAATTATGTGAAGGGCGGCGCCTGTGGCTCATCGAGCAGGGCACCAGCCCCATATATCGAAGGTGGAAGGTTCAAACCCGGCCTCGACTGAACTGCAAAAAAGAAAAAAAAAAAAAAAAAAAAACTAGCCGGGCATTGTGGCAGGCATCTGTAGTCCCAGCTACTTGGGAGGCTGAGGCAAGAGAATCACCTAAGCCCAGGAGTTGGAGGTTGCTGTGAGCTGTGTGATGCCACAGTACTTTACTGAGGGCGATAAAGTGAGACTCTGTCTCTACAAAAAAAAAAAAAAATATATATATATATATATATGTGTGTGTGTGTGTGTGTGTGTCAAAATTTACCTTTTGTAGGCAGGTGCCATGGCTCACTCTTGTAATCCTAGCACTCTGTGAGGCCACGGCAGGAGAATTGCTTAAGGTCAGGAAGTGGAGACCACCCTGAGCAAAGCGAGACCCAGTCTCTACTAAAAATAGAAAAAATGAGATGGGTGTGCACCTGTAGTCCCAGCTACTCTGGAGGCTGAGACGAGAGGATCACTTGAGGCCATGAGTATGAGGTTGCTGTGAGTTAGGCTGAGGCCATGGCTCTCTAGCTCAAGCAACAGAGTGAGATCTTGTCTCAAAAAAAAAAAAAATTACCTTTAGTGATATTTAGCACATTCATGATGTTGTGCAAACATCACTATTATGTCATTACAAAATGTTTTCATTACCCCAAAAGGAACCCATGTGTCAACTAAGTAGACAGGCCCCTATCTCCCCTCCCTCCCGCTGCTGCTTTTTATCTCTATAGATATGCTAACTCTGGACATTGCTTATAAACTAAATCATAAAATATGTGACCTTTGTGACTGGCTTCTTTCACTTAGCATGATGTTCAGATAATAGATTTTTATTTTTTTTATTTTTTTTTGAGACAGAGCCTCAAGCTGTCACCCTGGATAGAGTGCTGTGGCATCACAGCTCTCAGCAACCTCCAATTCCTGGGCTCAAGTGAGTCTCCTGCCTCCGCCTCCCAAGTAGCTGGGACTACAGGTGCCTGCCACAACGCCTGGCCATTTTTTGGTTGCAGCTGTCATTGTTGTTTGGCAGGCCCATCATTGTTGTTTGGCGGGCCCGGGCTGGATTCGAAACCGCCAGCTCAGGTGTACGTGGCTGGCGCCTTAGCCCGTTGAGCCACAAGCACCGAGCCGATAATAGATTTTTTTGCTCAGAATTGTGTTACTGTACTGACAATCTGCATCCCATTGGGTCCTTCATCCATCCCAGCTTCCGTCATCTTGGTGCACTGTGGCTGCAGCCTTACTTCCTACCCAGACGCCCATCTCAGCCCAGCGCCCCATTCTCCAGCCAGCTCTGGCCAATAGCCTGATGTTCTCTGCACCTAGGGTTCAGCTATTTCCTCTCCCTCTAGCCCACATCTCCCATCTGGCTCTCTGGTCATGTGTACTGCAGATGTTTAGCTCTGTCCCCAGAATCTCCACAGGCCCCATAATGTTAGCCTCATCTCATTGCCTTCCCTGATCACAGAAGCCCCTCTAGCTGTCCTTGACTTCTTTGTTTCCCATCCTCAATCCTCAACAATCACTAATGATGGGAGAATGGGTAAGAGAATGGACTTCAGAGTCAGATCATGTGGATGTGGGTCTTTAATTCATTGGGCTAATATACTTGAGCAAGTCATTCAATCTCATCAAGCCTCAGTTTACTTATTTGTGAAATGGGACAATACTGGTCTCATGGTCAACATGAGGGTTAAATAAGGATAGTAGAGCTATTTCAATGACTGGCACTAGTCACAGAGAAAATGGTTGATGAATGTGGCAGACTGTGGTTTTTTTTTTTGAGACAGAGCCTCAAGCTATCAGCCTGGATAGAGTGCTGTGGCATCACAGCTCACAGCAACCTCCAATTACTCAACTCCAATTACTCACAGCAACCTCCAATTACTCCAATTATTAAGCGATTCTCCTGCCTCCGCCTCCCAAGTAGCTGGGACTACAGGTGCCCGCCATAATACCCGGCCATTTTTTTTTTTTTTTGGTTACAGCCATCATTGTTGTTTGGCGGGCCAGGCTGGATTCGAACCCGCCAGCTCAGGTGTACATGGCTGGTGCCTTAGCCCACTGAGCCACAGGTGCCGAGCCTGTGGCAGACTGTGTTAAAGGAAGATGGCCACAAGAATATCTTCTCTCCCACATATTCTTCTAGAACTCAGTCATCATATCAAGAGATAGAATCTAATAATACCCCTATCTGAATCTGGGAAGATTTATGACTCATTTGTAATTAATAGAATGTGGCACAAATGACATTTGATGACTTTCAAACCGGCTCATAAAAAGCTATGCAGTTCTTGCCTTGTTTGCTGTAATGTGTGTGGAACCTTGAGTTGTCATCACATATGAGACCCTTATATAAGACCAACATATTGCGAGGAAGCCCAAGCCACGTGGGAGGTCACATGCAGGTGTTTTGGCTGATAGTCAGCATCAGTGATTGGGCACGTGAGTGAAGATGCCTCTGAATGTTTTCAGCCCCAGCTATCAAGTTACCCTCACCCCTCTCAATCTTTAAGTCTTCCCAACTAGAGACTCTGACATCCTGAGGCAAGAACAAGCCATCTTTGCTGTGCCCAGTGTTATTTCCTGACCCATAGACATATCAACATGATGAAATGGTTGTTTTCTACCTCTAGGTTTTGGGGTGGTGTTTTAGTAGTATCTGGAACAGTAAAAATGATGCTGTCATTCAGATGCATTGCTGAATGCATCGAGCTTGTCTCTCTGTCTCCTGTCTTGACCCTCCAAATCTTTATACCCTACATTCATATTTATAAAATCCAAACATGGCCCAGGTATCTCACTTGCTTACTTGGATCCTACAGTGACTCCCAGGGGCAAGCATCTATAGTTTAAAGTCTAGAGCAATTAATCACAACATTAAAAGATACATAATTTATAGAAATGTAAGTCACTATAATGAGATACTTTACTTAATTCTGCCCAACCTGGAATAAAAAGAAATGAATAAAACCCCACCCTCCCTGGAAAAAAAAAAAGAAAGAGTAAAGAATATGCTAAAAGCTCAAAGCATTTGATGTATCTGGAAACAGAAAGTAGGCATATGTAAATACTTTGAGTTCACCTTTCTGTGAAAAACTACATGTATATCCTGTTAGGCCCTGACAATTCCAGATATAAAGTTTTTGTTTTGTTTTGTTTTGTTTTTTGAGATAGAGTCTCATGTTGCCCATGGTAGAGTGTGGCGTCACAGTTCTCAGCAACCTCAAACTCTTGCGCTTAAGCGATTCTCTTGCCGCAGCCTCCCAATTAGCTGAGACTACAGGTGCCCACCACAATGCCTGGCTATTTTTTTGTTGCAGTTGTCACTGTTGTTTAACAGGCCTGAGCTGGGTTCAAATCCACCTACATGGCCAGCACGCCAACCACTGAGCTATGGGCGCCAAGCCAGATATGAAGTTTTTTTTTTTTTTTTTGAGACAGAGCCTTAAGCTGTCACCCTGGATAGAGTGCTGTGGCATCACAGCTCACAGCAACCTCCAATTCCTGGGCTCAAGCGAGTCTCCTGCCTCTGCCTCCCAAGTAGCTGGGACTACAGGC
>CAUYON010100168.1:0-19728 GCA_963573935.1 Arctocebus calabarensis | reverse complement strand
CAGGCGCCCACCACAACGCCCGGCCATTTTTTGGTTGCAGCTGTCATTGTTGTTTGGCGGGCCCGGGGGCTGGATTCGAACCCGCCAGCTCAGGTGTACGTGGCTGGCGCCTTAGCCCGTTGAGCCACAGGCGCCGAGCCTTTTTTTTTTTTTTTTTGAGACAGAGCCTCAAGCTGTCACCCTGGATAGAGTACTGTGGCCTCCAATTCCTGGGCTCGAGCGAGTCTCCTGCCTCCGCCTCCCAAGTAGCTGGGACTGCAGGCGCCCACCACAACGCCCGACCATTTTTTTTTTTGGTTGCAGCCGTCATTGTTGTTTGGCTGGCCTGGGCTGGATTTGAACTCACCAGCTCAGGTGTACATGGCTGGCGCCTTAGCCCACTGAGCCACAGGCGCCAAGCCGAGGTCCAGATTCTTAAAGGAAGACCCTGGTGTCTCCAAGTCTTTAACTTCTGTCCTGAGCTCAACATTTGATTCATTCATAGCTCCTCCTTCATGTCGTACAGTCAGACCCTACAACAGTTTGCTCCTTCTGAAAAGAGAGGTTAGAAGGCTAGTAGAGAGGGAGGCTAGAGTAGCAGGTGAGGCCGCACTGTGGAGCCAGACATGTCTGTACTTGAGTCTCCTCTCTCCACACCCTCCCTGCAAACCCACTGTATGGTTGTGTGGAGATTGAATGTGGTAGCCACACTTCAAAGCCTGTAAAATATCCAGGACTAGTAAATGCTACTTTTTTTTATTGCTAAGATTCCTGGCATGTCAGCCTCTTTTTTGTTACTTAATCCAGGGTCATCTTTTTCATCCCTTTTAGGTTCCCACCACCATTTCTTTCTACAACAAACTCTCTTCCACAGAATGGCCCAGATGTTCGTCTTTAAAGTGTAGTATAGCTGTGTTGTTTTCCTCCTTAAAACCCCCTGTCAAAAGACAAAGAAAATCCATGAAGTTAGGATAGTAGTTACTTTTGGGGAGGAGGGAGTGGATGCTGGACGGGAAGGGGCATGAAAGGGGGACTTAAAGAGAGAATGCAGTTTCTTGACCTTGATGGTGGGCATACAATTGAGAGTCCTTTGTGATGAGTCTAAGCTGTATCCTGATGTTACGTGCATTTTCCTGGATGTGTATTGTGTTGTGATGAAACTCTTCTTTCACAGTGCTGTGCTGTAGAAGTTTCTGTGATGATGGTGACAAGCTGTGTGGCTGCCTGATGTGGTAGCCATTGGCCACATGGCTATTAACCATTGGCAACCTGGCTAGCATGACTAAAGAAATGAATTTTTGATTTTATTTAATTTTCAAAATAACTTTATTGAGGTATAATTACATGTCATGAAATTCACCCATTTTGTGTACTAATATATATATTTTTGAGACAGTCTCACTGTCGCCTGGGGTAGGGTGCTATGGTATCACAGCTCACAGCAACCTCAAATTCTTGGCTTCAAGCGATCCTCTTGCTCAGTCTCCCGAGTGGCTGGGAATACAGGTGCCTGCCATGATGCCTAGCTAGTTTTCCTATTTTATTTTTTGTAGAGACAGAGTCTCACTTTATCACCCTCAGTAGAGTGATGTGGTGTCACTAATAGGCTCTTTTTTTTTTAAGAGCCAAAGTCTCACTTTGTCCCCCTTAGTAGAGTGCTGTGGCGTCACAGCTCACAGCAACCTCCAACTCCTGGGCTAAGGCGATTCTCTTGCCTCAGCCTCCTGAGTGGCTGGGACTACAGGCGCCTGCCACTATGCCTGGCTATTTTTCTGTTTTGCAGTTTGGCTGAGGCCGGTTTTGAACCTGCCACCTTTGGTATATGGGGCTGGTGCCCTACTTGATGAGCCACAGGTGCCGCCCTAGTTTTTCTATTTTTCAGTGATGAGTTCTCGCTCTTGCTGGTCTCCACCTCCTGAGCTCAAGCTATCCACCTGCCTTGACCTTCCAGAGTGCTAGGATTACAGTTGTGAGCCACTGCACCTGGCCTTGTGTACTAATCTTATTTAATTTAATAGCCACATACGGACAGGGCAGCCCCATCACAGCTCTTAACACCAATGCATGTATAAATCACCTGTTTGCCCTTCTTTCTTTCACAGAAGACTGTGAGCTTTCTGAGGGGAGGGATTATGTCCTTATCAATCTCTTGGCGAATGAGATGCCTGATACCTAAAAGATGCTTAAGTGGTGTCATAAATGATTCACTGGATTATACTTCTAAATACTCAGCCCTGAATGTCTCTGTGTTCCTCTCAGCAATTTACCCAACATTTCTACCACAGCCTTTGGCTTACTCTGATAGGAATCATGAACCATGGACCAGGAACATGTTGGTCTCTTGGAGTGCCTGGAAACTTTCTCTCTCCTCCAAGTTCATTGTCTTTTGTTTTCCCTATGATTAGTGGTGTTCATCAGTTAACATGCCTTAAAGTGGAAAAGGCCTTTGTGCTTATCTATAGGGGCAGCAAAGGAGGAGGAGGAAAGGGTTTGGTTGCTGTGGTTGGTCTCAGAAAGGGGATGGGGTAAATGAAGGCAGGTTTAAGAAAAGACAGAAGGGGAACAGAGGAGATGGACCCAGGCTGCAGGTGTGGGTGAAGAGCATCCAGGGCTCACAGATCCTGGGGTGGGGATATCTGGCCTACAAGCTCCTCTCATGGTGGAGTTCTAGAAGGTACTAGTGGATTTTTCTCTTTTGAGGACAATCTAATCGTCTGAGACAGATCAGTTTCTTGGAGAACATTCTCAATGCTTGCCAAAGCTGCCTGAACTTTAGAATTACCTTAGGAATTTTTAAAAAGTACAGATTCCCCAGTCTTACCCCAGAACTACAGAATCAGAATTTCCAGGAGCAGGGCTCAAGTGTCCCTATGTTTTGAAAAGCTCCCTTGTTGATTCTCTTGAAATTTATTTGAATAGATGCCTAGGAACCACTGTTCTATATATATATTAAAACTTATATGTAAATAATTTCCCCCAGAGAAGCATGGCTTACTATTTTACTCCATGTATATTTTAAATTCAGGAATTATATAGTAGAATAAATGAAATTATGCTATGACTTCAACATGTGATAAATATTGATCTACTTTGGCAAACAAAATTTAGTGAATAATGATATGTATGGCACTTTAAAAATTTTACCAAATGCTTTTTTATCTATATTCTTTTAACTAGTCTGTGTGGTAATCAACCAAGGAATATTTAATGAATTCCTAGTGGTGATCAGACACAGTTCTGTGTAGGCAGACAAATAATTATTGGTTCCATATTACACATTAGGAAGTAGAGTGTAAGGTACCTCACTAAGTCCCAAGGAGTCCTACGAGTCAGAAGTCGGGGCCTGGAGTGACACAGCCCAACTCAAGGCTTTGCTGTTGGAAACTCGCCAGTTGGTTTGGCACTAAGGTGGAGCGATTACCTTGGGGGGTCTCCTAGGTATCTATGATGGCTTGATGGACTCATCTTTCTTATTCTTTCATCTTTCTATTGCATTCAAACTCCCAATTACTCAAAAAGAGTCTTTTCTAACTCTCCCAGCTAGCTGCCAGCTCATCTGTTTCCTTCTAGGCTTTTAGAATAAGTGATCTGTAACACTGAGTCCAGCATTGATCTTCTCTCTTGGTCTTTATCATCTATTTCCTCTCCTCTCCACTCCACCCAGTAAGTCTAGTTGAGGCCACACAGATCCCCTTCACAGTTAATCAGAACAGGCACTTTCGACATCTTTCTTCCGGTTCTTCTTTCCCTACCTCCACCCGCCTCCTGCCTCCCCAATTCTCCATCTGTGGGAGATGCCAGTTCTTCCTTGGCTTTTCTTTTCTTCCTGTTCTTATAGTTGTCTCTCCAGCCGTCCCTCACACTGGGACCTAACTGGGTCCCCTGCCTCCTCTGTCCTAGTTCAATCTCACCCCACACTCGGCTCCCAATAAAGAACTCTCTTCAACTAGTCATTGTCCCATTCAAAAGACCACATAGACCAATTAGTGCCCATGCTATTAGGTTTACGTTCTTACTCTTTTTGATCTTCAATACTCTCCCGTTATTCGCCAAACTCGTGCCTTGCCATCCCCGACCCCGAAACACCTTTCATCCCAGTACTACCCCGGCCCAGCCCTGTTCAGCTTCCAATTTCACATGAGATGAGGCATGTTCAGGGTGGTATGGGTGTAGAGTCTAAGCAGACACTGTTTGCCATGAGCTCATCCCGCACGCGACACGCCCTCACGCTGAAGCTCCTTCTTCTTCCCAGTTGGTGTCACCTAGTGTGAAAGCACAGACTTGGGTCTCAGGTAGACACTGGTTCAAATCTTTACTCTATTTTTCACAAGGTACGTTACATTGGGATAGCTATTTAACCTTGATTTTCTTAACTTTAAAGGGAGGATATCTTCTCTTTTTCAGGTTTATGGTGAAGATCTGAGATAGTTTATGTGAAGAACCAAGTACAATGACTGGCCGGCCCCCAGGGGACATGGGTGAAGTGTAGCTGCCACTGTACCGACACTGCTCCTGCCGTACCTACTGACAACTGGCACCCATCACCCTTCTCTGAACAAAGTAGCCTTTGGTGTTGTCTTTGTGGTTTCATCCTGCATATAATTTTGCTCTATGTGTACATTTTAAAATATTTTCATGTACATACATGTAAATAAATCATGTTCCCGAGTAGACTCTGTGTTCTTCTGGAAAAGCTCGTATTGAGCCTTTATTGGTGATTAGGACAGCTTAGGACCTCATGGACTCCACATAACTTTCTTTGCACTGACAACTCATATCATGGTATTTATTTTTCTCCACACTCTCAGGTCTTGAATATAGAGGTAATTCGAGGGCCTATTTGCTTGGACTCGCTCTGGGTCTCCACCCTCGGGCCTGGGGCTCTTTTGGTATTAAGAGGAGCCCGACAAGGAGGAGCGAGGCCTGGCAGCACCTGTGAAAGGGTGTGGGCTGCACCTGGGGGAAGAGCCAGCTGCCGGAAGTGAGGAGCGAGGAACTGGTGGGGAGGTGGGAATCAGGATTATTCGGAGGCCGGAGGACATCCAGGGACTGACATCTGTCCCAGAGGAGGGAGATACTCTGATAAGAGCCAGGTAAAGTTCCTGTCTTCAAGGGCTATGTTCCAGGCAGAGAATGGTGCAAGAGGTTGACCATGGGAGAGGATGTTTCTGGAACTGGGGTCCAAAACTTACTGAGCACCAGCAATATGCAGGGCATTTGCTGGAGTTAGACAGTGGGGATGAAGCCATGAATGAGATAGATGTTGTCATGGAGTTTCAATTCCTTTTTTATTTTTGAGACAAAGTCTCACTCTGTTGCCTCGGTAGAGTACTGTGGCATCATAGCTCACAGCAACCTCAAACTCCTGGGCTCAAATGATCCTCCTGTTTCACCCTCCTGAGTAGCGGGCACTACAGGCACCTGTCACAAGGCTGGCTAGTTTTTCTACTTTTAGTAGAGATGGGGTGTCTCTCTTGCTCAGGGTGGATGGAGTTTAAATTCTTGAGGGGAAGACAGACACCGTTAATAAAAATTTACAAATAATTGAGTCAAAGTACGTCAAAGAGAAGTACAGGGTGCTGCAGAAATGTCTGATCTCCGAGACTGAGTTTCAGTAAGACTCAGGAGTGCAGGGTCAGAAAAGGTCTGATCAGCCCTGGGATCTTGTAGACCGAGGGCAAGTGGACAAGCCGCTGGGCAGAGGAGGCCAGGCCGGCAGCCTTGGACAATGGGAGCTTGGATTTGTGGTTCTAGATACTTCCCCCCAGAATCCTCTATGGGATAATCTTGCCCTATGATCTGATACCCATCTGGTTATCCAGTTTAATTTCGGTCTGTCCGTCAAGCAAAAAACATCCTGCTATGTTGTTAAACTCAGGAAAAAGATGTGACTTCTGAAAATAAAAAACAAAAACACTTTCTTTAGAATATAGGGTTAATGAAATTATTTCCCCTGAAGTATTTATCTTCTAAGGTAATCAATGAATTTTCTTAAACTAAAATTTGAAGTTTTGTAGAAAGATTATTAACACTAAGAACCACTGAGCTATTAGTCTGATGTGTCAAGGTCATTCCAGATAGTATTGACTCATCTATTGAATAGGTGTATTTAAATACTTTATTTATTTACATATTTCCCCTCATACCAGCAATTGAGTCCTGCCCGAGTCTGCTTTGGCTTTGAAAACAAAAAGATGTGGAAAGACTTGCAAAATGGAGGAGGAGGATGAGGTGGAGGTGGCTGCATGGGTATAAGAGAGCAATTAAAGAAAGAAAAAGAAAGGTAACCTAAATGTAATATTTTTATTTAATATTTTTCTAATTTCTAGTTTGAAATCCAGTTGCTGATATTCAGTTGACTTTACAAGGTATGGTTCTTATATAAAGGTTCATTCTTGGCATTGTATTATTAATTCCATTACTTGTCAAGTGACGCCTATTTGGGTATCAAGGAGTGACAGTGGTGCCTTGGTGGTTGTCCAGGTGTGGCTAACCAATGACAGAGCACATGGCTTATTCAGAAACACACGGACCTGCAGTGCTCTGTCCCAGGCCAACTATGTGCACACACATTTGCTGAATCTCAGATCATTTCCTTAGTGTGTATTCCAGAAGTGGGAAGATTGAGTCCCAAGGTGTGTATATATATATGTATGTAAGTATGAGGTGTTTGATACGTTGCTAGTCTACCCTCCTGAAAGGTTGTACCAATCTGCCTTTTCTGTCAGATTTCCCAGTGTGGCTTACAGGTTACAGAAGGATGAAAATCCAATGGAGAGCAGGTGTGGTGGCTCAGACCTGTAATCCCAGCATTCTGGGAGGCTGAGACTGGAGGATTGCTTGAGCTCAGGATTTCAAGACCAGCCTGAGCAAGAACAAGAGTGAGACTTCATCTGTGCTAAACACAAAAATTAGATGGGGGATGTGACACATGCCTATAGTCCCGGCTGCTCCAGAGGCTGAGGCAGGAGGATCACTTGAGCCCAGAAGTCTGAGGTTGTAGTAAGCTATAATGACCCCACTGCACGCTGCCTGGGATGACAGAGTGAGACTCTGTCTCAAAAAAAAAAAAGGCCATGGAATCTCTCAGCTGGCAGCTAGCAAGATGCTGAGGCGAGCATGATGGCTGGCAGGTCGTGCTCACAGCCTTCATCAAAATATTGATAGTTAGGCTCGGCGCCTGTGGCTCAGTGGGCTAAGGCGCCCGCCATGTACACCTAAGCTGGCGGGTTCGAATCCAGCCTGGGCCCCCCAAACAACAATGATGGCTGCAACCAAAAACAAAAATGGCCGGGCGTTGTGGCGGACGCCTGCAGTCCCAGCTACTTGGGAGGCCTAGGCAGGAGACTTGCTTGAGCCCAGGAATTGGAGGTTGCTGTGAGCTGTGATGCCACGACACTCTACCCAGGGCGACAGCTTGAGGTTCTGTCTCAAAAAAAAAAAAATATTGATAGTTAAATTGGCAAGTGTGAATTTTGATGTAAGAGTAGCTGAGCAGAGAATCTTGAAATCTTGTCCCTCAGTGTAGTACGGTGGAAAGACCGTGAAAGTAGCAGTCAGGAGGCCTGGGGTCTGGAATTTAATAAAGGTTGGATCCCTTCCACTCCCTTCTCTCACTGTCACGTCATCTCTTAGGTGACACTTTTCGGGCTCCAACACTGGAGGCATCTCTACAGGTCATGAGCGTCACTTCCAGAGGGAAGCCCAGTGAGCACCGCTAAGGAGGGGGAGGCATCGGAGGCCTCTTGGTGAAGCGTGACACACAACGAGGCTGATGTTGTGTCCCGTTGTTTGTTATCTTTTCTCCTTAATATGGATCTTTGCCCTCAGAGACAGTGATTCAGAACTTATCCCAAGAGCATGTTTGCTTTGAGAAGCTTCCAGTAACTGAAGCAAAATACTGCTGGTAGTTAGTCAAGATGTTTAAATATCATGCAGTGATTGATCGCTTGTGAGTCATGATGAGGCATGTGACATTCAGCATGCAAGGGACACGAAGGCCCGGAGCACCCATAAAGACATATGCGTCACTGGCTCTCTCTGAGTGAGTCCTGGCTGACAGGGAATCTAGGCATCTCCTCCCAAACTCTTGCTTTTCTAGAAGAATTTTCTCATTGATAGAGCCAGGCACATTGGGCTGCTGCATTTAGGCAACCTGTGGGCTGGCACATAATGGTCTTTATTGGATGAATGGAACATAAAGAAATAGTGACTGAGAATGTATTTGTGGGAAAATAGACATTGAACCAGTGTTAACATGTTGCTCGATCCTAGGACTAATGTGTTTGAGAAGCCTCTTGCACCGTAGAAGATGCATGGTAGGACATCGATATGTGTCCTACCATATGTATCCTATAAGTGCTCCAGTGAAGTGTGAACAAATGCTATGGGAATACAGAATTTAGAACCCCAATTAAAGATTTTTAAAAAAAATTTTGGATTAATACAAGGGTACATATGATTAGGTCATAGTATTTGCATTTGTAAGGTAAAGTCCCAAGTCCAAGCTGTAATTGAGTCCTTCACCAAGGAAGTGTGCCGTGTACCCCTACATCATACCCGAAGTACGTGGACGGTGCTCCAGGAATCATCTTCTTCTTATAATTAAAACCTTGAACAGGAAAAATAAAAGTTCTCCTTTTTCAGTCAGGAATTAACCTTGGAAATATCACTAAAAGATTTTATTTCTCCTGTCCAATGTTCTAACTGTAATAATAAAATGATATCCAGGGAGTGCTTTTCATGTACTAGGCCCCTGTTATTTTATTTGATCTTCATGACTTGATTTGAAAGGGACCATGATTATTACCCCCATTTTTCAGATGAGGTAACTGAGACACACTGGCTAACCTGTTGATGATATTTAGCTGCTAAGGGCAGAGCCGGGCTTCATACACATGCTAGTCTGACTTCAGAGCCTCACTCGCACCATCAAGTAGTGCAGCCTCTTAAAACACACACAAGGCCTGTTCTATATTCTTAGTGCTGTATCACAAAGGATCAGACCCCCCAGTGGAACATCTGGTCACTTTCAAGCAAGAGAGAAGGGAGGAAGTGAACTCATTTCTACTTACCAATTAATCACCACTCATTTGGCAGAAGAAACAATTAGGATACAATGTCTCGATCATGGAAAAATCAAACAGCCCTTCCCAACCAACATTTAAGCTTCATTTGCTTCAGCCTGGCCTCTATGGGTGGTGAACAGATTGGCTTTTTAAATTTCTCTCCTGGACATTTTGACATTTTATAGATGCACAGAATGCATTTGTGAAGTGCCCGTAATTTGAAGTTTGTGCATCACACTCCTCCCTTTGGTTCTTGCCATGATAAACATGGCCAGATAGCAAGTTCACAGGAGGCCATGAGCTTTGAAGTCTTTGGAAAATCTGAAAATTACATGATGATATTGTATATGTAATCACTGCTGAGAAGAAGCCAACTTCTCCCTGAGCGCCAGACACATGGCCCCTATAAATCCTGCGCTAAGAGCAGAAAGAGGGTGGTCCTGTTTACTTAAACTCTGGGATGGAGTGGGCATGGTTAGCATCACAGTAATCGACATAATCAGGAGAGTCAAAGGGAATTGCTACTACTTGCACGCATTTGAATGTCCTACTTATGTTCGTAGTTCAGAACAGGAAAGTATCCACCCTCCAGGTTGGATTAAAAACAGCTTCGCCTTTCATTGAAATGTACATGAGAGAATTATTAAATATCTGGGGACCACAGAGTTTAATATTGAGGAGATAGGGTTTTATCAGTGAGGATTTAGCACTCTTTTGGGGGCCTTTCAAAGCTACATCTGTGTTCCCTTAACTGAACAGGAAGTTTCCCTGTTGGTTACTAGGCGAGCGTAGGACCTTTCTCTTTATGGGGCTGTGCTCCAACAGCGTCCGTATTCAGTTACCACTTTATGAATGTCAGGTTTCAATTTGGATGACCTGTGAAAATCTATGCAGGAAGTAGATCCCAGTTCCTTGCTGAGCAGAAGGTGTCTGCTTATTGTGTTGCCAGGTAAAGCCTTGTGTCAGATTCTCGCGTTTGAATTTTCGATGAATTCGCTTTTCACTCTTTAAATCTTAAAGAATGTCCAGGAGCAGAGCTATGGTGTGCGCTGAAAAGGTCACCTAAAGCAACCTTGACAGCCAGATGTGACATGTCAAATGCTCCAGTTATAGTTCAAGCAAGTCTCACAAACCACAGTGATAATGATTCATGGAAACTGGGTTAAAATTGCAGGTTCTCTGAAGTCTGACACCGCTGAGTGGTGGTGGAGTGGTTGACGATGGAGACCAATACGAAAAGACTACTCAGAATATTGACTGGTGTGAAATCCAAATGATGAAATCTAGAGAACCTCTCTGATCAACTTACAAGTTAAGAATTTGCCACCCTAAATATGTAAGGTAGATGCCACTGAGAAAGTTTAGAAATGAATTGATGTGTCACATATACATCTTAAAAGGAGAAAAGATAGCTCTCAGTTTTTAACTAGCTAAGGATGAAAGGATTGAGGACATAAAAACCTTTAAACTTTTCCTCTAAGGTTAGACTTTGAAGTTCTATACGAAGCCTTGGTTGTTCTAAGACAACCCACCCGAACATTCAGGAAAGCTGAAGAATCTTTTTTAGTAATGTTCAGGTTTTGTTTTACTGCTGTGAGAGTGAAAATAACTTTATCTTCGCATCTGGTGAGTCACAGAGTAACTGTTGGGCTTGAAAGTTTCTCCACTTCTGCTTTGTGATGAGCTAGCTGAGTACCGGCACACAGAACTCAAATAGATGAACTAGAATATTTTCCACCATCTCTCTCAATTTTTGTCAGTCCCTAACATTCCCTTAGCCATTAGGACAAAGAATGTGATACCATTTTTGACTCTCCCCTCTCTTCCTTCCTCTCCTGTTGCTAAATGTTGATGGTTCTATTTTTCAAACCTTTTTTTTTTGTTGTTAAGAGATAGGGTCTAATTCTGTCATTCTGTCACCTAGGCTAGAGTGCAGTGGCACTATCACAGCTCACTGCAGCTCCAAACTCCTAGGCTCAAATGATCTTCCTGCCTCAGCTTCCCAAGTAGTTGGGACCACAGGTGCATATCACCATGCCTGGCTAATTCTTAAGGTTTTTTTGTAGAGATAGGGGGTCTCGCTTTGTTGCCCAGGCTGGTCTCCAACTCTACTTGTCATTTTAATAGTGGCTGTGAGTTAAAACTCTCCTTTGCACTTGTAGTGTATTTAAGAGTGTGCCCCCAAATTCACGTGTAGTAAGAACCTCATAAAGTGACCTTATTTGGAAATTGAGCCTATGCAGATGTTCAGATGAGGTTGTACTAGATTGGGGTGTGCCCTAAATCCAATGACTGGTGTCCTTATAAGAAGGCCGCACAAAAAACACACAGGTACACACAGGGAGCATGCCGCGTGTTGCCAGAGGCAGGGGGTGGAGGGTGCACTTACGAGCCGGCCAAGGATTGTGGCAGTTACTGAAAGAGAGACATGGACCAGAACCTCCAGCGGAAACGGATTTTGTCAACTCCTTGATTTTGGTCTTCCAGCCTCCAAAATTGTCAAAGAATAAATTTCCATTATTTTAAGCCACCCATTTTGTGGTGCTTTACTGCTGAAGCCCTAAGAATCTAATATAGCATTCTTGGTATGAATTTAACTTCTCAAGATAATAAGAAAAAGACAGATTATATTCTGGAGTGGCTGTGAATGTAATAGGGGTCATAACTTACTCACACCATTACTTACATGCCCTAAAAAATATAGCTACCTAACTTTTTGCAAAGGATATGGCTTTTTTTTTTGTTGTTGTTGTTTTACTAACCTGCACACTTCAAAGGGTGAGGATAAACAATCAAGAAACCTTAAACTGGCCAATTTACTGATCACTGTCTTTTCCTGTGTCAAATAAGCTACTTTTGATTGTTTAGTCTTTTTCAGGACCTTTGAATGTCTCTCTTCTCTGCTTGCTACTTTCCAGGATGGCATCACAGAAGACTTTTATGACTCTGTGACTGTGAGCCTTTGATGAACGCTGGTCTTCTGGGCTCCCCCTTCAGGAGGCCATCTCAGGGTCTTGACCCAGGCTTTTCCCTTTATTTGCCATGAGAAGGCCAGAGCACAGCGTCCAGGCACCTTCCTCCTCCAGGACTCCACATTGCTCCAGCCTTGCTGGGTTTCACGCTCTTACAGACCAGGGCATCATTCAGAGCAGTGACTTTCTACTGCTGTGCCACCGCACATGGGGGTGCTGTGAGAGGATCTTAGATATGCTGCCAAAATTTTAAAAAATCACTGATTAAATTATTTTTTGTGCTGTCCAAAGTACAGTAAGCACATTCATTTTTTACTCTGTTTTTTGATCAACATCATTTAAGTGTGCCATGGAAGTTTAACTATAGGTTCAAGTGTGCCATGAGATAAAAGAGGTTGAAAAACATTGCTTTAGAGCTAACGGAATGAGCCATTGGCCAAATTTTTTCAGGTGCCTTCGCATCTTTCTGGATATTTCTATAGTCAACTCCCTCTTCCAGCTTAGACCTGAAGGTAGGAAAGACCAGAACTCTGGTGTTGGCCTCCATGGTACCCCTTCTCTCTCTGGTCTCTGGCATGACTTAACTCCAGTTTTCCTCCTCCTTTTCCAGGGTGGAATTCATTACCCTGCTCCTTGACAGACTAGGTGCAAGAAGGGACACTGGCTTACCAAAAACGGAAGATGTGGCTTCCTCACCCAAGGATGCACAGGGATTAGCTCCATCGCCGCCTCATCCATTGTAGGCCCCAGGCCTTGAGACTGGAGCACACTGCGCCCAAAGGTGGCTCAGCGTTAGTGGGGGTGTGTGCAGGGCTGGAGCCATGCACCTCTTGCCTTTGTTCATCTGGAGTTCAGATTTCCCCAAAGACAGACAGGATATGTTCCTCTCCATTAGATATGGGACCCCGCTAGAGAGCAGCAGGACCCTGGAGCCGCCTTGGATGGCTTTGCCTCCCTCCTGCCATTCTACACCTTTACCCCCTGCCCTACTATAGTCTTCTAGGTTTGTAGGATTGATTTCTTACAACCAAGAATCCAGCACACAAAGCGATGTACTGAGAAAGAATGCATCACGGCGGTGGTGCATGCCGAGGGGGTGCCCACAGAGAAGGTGCACACAGGCGGCATTTGAGAGCCCTAGGACTCAGTTCCTGCCCAACCCTTGCTTAGTCTCTGGTCCATTAAGACCTGGCAATTACTTTTACTCATGTACCAAGGTGATGGGTGACAAGCTCACTTTTTGGCAGGATGGTCACGAATGCTATGGGATGTGTGTTTGTGACTCTCTCCAGCCACTTGTTATGGAAGCCCAAACCAGAGTAGAGACTGACTGTTTTTTGATGTTGGATGGAGTATAGTGAAAGAGAGGACGTAAGACTTATCAGTGACATTATTTTCTCCTGGTCTGTTAGCTTGTGGAACTAACAAGATCCTCCCTACTCGCCTACTCATCTTTCAGGATTCAGATTTGCATGCTCTCCTGAGGTTTCCCCTGATACCTCCACACTCCTACAGAACGTCCTTTCCTCTCCCTTAGGTCCAAAGCGTGTTTGGACACAGGGTACCTCGATTAGAGTTCCTGCCGCATTGTATCACCGTTTGTTGACAACACATTTCCCTTCCTCTAGAAAGCTTCTGCTAAGGCAGAGAGCAGATCTTAGATCCTACAGGATCCACAGTGTCTTGTAGAGGGGTCGATATAGAATTGAGGCTTGGAAATGGCAGAGAATGTATGGAGTGTCCTAGAGATGTGTTCTGATTAGGAGCCTGAACTTTGTCTTGGACCTTGCAATTCCAAGTGTTAAGGGCTAGGCAGTTTTCTCACCTATTGACCTGCAGGACAGGATAGGAGGGTAAATAATGAAGACCAGAGCCTCTTTAATGCCATGTGGCCTTGCTGGGTTAGTAGCCTGCTAGGGAGAAAATGGGCCTGGAGTGAGTGAGTGTTAAAAGGCCACACGCCCAAGTATCTGGTTACTCCTGTATCTTGAAGGTTCTGAGATGACAAGAAGCACCAGATGCCCGAAACTGATCCAGATTGGGTCTGTTCTTCTATTCCTCCTTTCTGGTAAATACCGTTATTGCTGGAAGGGCTTCTTATGATGTCAATCTATAAAAAAGTGGAGGCCCGGAGTCTCTTCTGGGGGGCAGTTATTATATGCAAAGAAGACACTGTTCTTGCCTGATAGCAAGAGATACGTTATTTTGGGGAGTGTTTCTTTTGCTGGTGCTAACAGGTTATTCTGGGATTTGGTTTTGGCTCTGGAGCATTCGTCACTTGGAAATGAATTGTTAGAATGACTTTTACAGTGGAGGGATGCCAATTGTCTGGCTCTGGGTTAGGCTGTCTGGTTTAAAGCTGGGTCATCTAGTTCTGGGACACATGGTTCAGGATGCATTCGAAAGGACACATTAAATGCAAATCACTTGGTTTTGGTGAGTGGGCTCTCACAACAACAAACTCCTGTAGGTTCTTTTGTTCTGCTTGTGTCTGAGTGTCTGCACTGAACACGATATTCAGGAGAGTCCTTGAGAGAAAGTCCAGATTGCTGTCAGGAGCTGGTTTTCACAGGTGTAGAGGTGACTTAAAACTTAGGAATTAGGGTATTTTTTTCCAATCACCCCAGCTTGATTTTAATGTAGTGGTGGATTTACATTATTTTTAGTTTATTTTTAATTCTAGACATTTTATTAGTAGAGTAGGAAACTCTTCTATCCTTAAATCTGGGTCCCTATCCACAGCTTATCTTCTAAAGAGATGTTTTCTGCTTGCACTCTCTTATTCTCATTTTGTTCCTTTTGTGAGTTACTTGAGTAATAACTAAAATTCAACTAAGAGTCCTTTCATGAAAGATGGAAAATCCCACATAGGAAAGGCACCACCAGCAATGGGTCATTCATTGAAGTTGGCCAATGTGAAGAAATCTACTTTCTTTCACAAAAGGTTAAGCCACCAACAGGAAGTAATTGATGGGGAAACTGCATGGGAAGGAGTTAAGCTACTGTCTCTTGGTGAACATCAGCTCAACACAGCACGGAAGGCACCAGATAATAAATGAAACTACAGGAGGTTAGAAAACTACGCTTTCTATTTAGGTATTAAAGACCACAAGGGTATATGTGATTTCAGAGATTTGGTGGACCTGTGTCTGAATGGGAGGCCAATGGGTTTCAATCACTAGAGAGAAAAGGGTATGGTGGGCCAGGAACATTATTGGTGTAATTTGGGCACCTGCTTTAGTAAGCAGGGTGTGAAAAACAATCCTTTGGGGAGCAGGGAGTAAATGCTAAAACTTTTATTTATCCTTATTGATCTTATCCTTTTAAAGTGTCTATGAGTTGTGCTATTTCGTGGTATATTGAAAGGATATGCTTGGGCCATATTGTCCCTGAGATGGAGGGATGAGAGGAAAGAGCTAGAGATGGGGAGTGTCCCAGAACTCAGAGGTCTTCTCTGTTGTAATAAAGAAAGTGCCACAGCTTTTGGGAAGATTCTGGAGAGAGAGTAGAGAAGATGTTGACATTTGTTGGACAATGACCATGTGACAGGTGCTGGGTCATGTGCTATTTGTTCTTGTCCTATCACTGCATATGCAATTTACACATGAACTCATACATTTATCTATTTTTTATTCATTTAATGATTCTCTCATTTAACCTTTGAAAACTTGAGAAGAAAATTTTAATTTTCTTAATTTTACAACCAGAAAGTTAAGACTTGAGGCGGTTAAGTAATTTGCCCATTGTTGCATGATTGACACTGCAGCAATTCTCATTCTTCCCTGCATTCATGTAGGTTTACTGTGTAGATGGCAGGGCTCCTCCCAAAGAGATGCTGCTTCAGTAGGTTCAAGTTGGCTACTCTGTGCCTTGGAGCAGGTGGATTGTTTAAGAATTCGCTATATCCTGGTTTCCTTCCTTATTTATTGCATATATTCAAATTGTAGTTTTAGGCCAGAGCTACTTCTCTGTCACTTAGGCTGACATCAAGGACTTGGTTTGACAATTCCATCTGTTCAATCTTTCAATCTTCCTTTTTTTGGCATTAAAAGAAAGCAAGCAAACAAAACAAAACAAAATCTAAAACTATTGTAATTAACTAAATTCCAGGGAATGAATTAAATCCAAATTCGTTGATTTCATTGTGATTAAATGGAGTTGACACAAGCGACTAAGCCTATTGCCATCTCCTTCTCAGTGATAAAACCTTTTATTCTAGGGTGCATCTCTCGCTCCTCCCAGCAGATGATTTAATGGAAGAAAAAGTATCCAATGTACTTAGCCCTAATATGAAGCTAATTTATAGCTTTCATATGAAGGCTAAAACCCAATTATAGCACAAAAATATAGGGAAAGGGGAAAGGGAGGGGGGAGGATAGATGGAGGGGGGAGGATGGGTTGAGGGAGGGCAATTAGTGGGAACACACCTATGGTGCATCTTAGCAGGGTACTGGTGAAACTTATTAAAGGTAGAGTATCAATGTCTTTATATAGTGATCAAGAAAATGCCATGAAGGCTCTCTGTAACAGTACGATCAAAATATTTCTGATTGTGTATGAAGCACATTGTGCCCTATGATTGCACCAATGTACACAATTATGATTCAATACAATTATAAAAAAAAAATTGATGGAACTCGTGGCATGTAGAGACCTGAAAGTTTCTAAAGCATTTAAAGACTGAATCTACATGTGTGAAAGCAAGATTATGTGTTATATTGACTGTGATTTTAAAAGAATAACCCTTATTTTTATTACTCCTAAATCTCAAGCATTGAAAGGAAAGGCACCTGAGTTTAAATTTTCCTAAATGGTTTTCCTTATTTATTCTCCTCGACGCTGCTGTAACCATGGACAGTAGATGGACGTTATTAAATAGCAAGAGAAATAATTCATTCAGTAACATTGAGTCTTAGTAGAATTTCTTCCCATCCACCTAACAGCTTTTCTTCTTATTTAATATTTTCTTTGACTTTTGCTATGCTGCCGAAGACCCCAGGCCGTCTACATGAAAACCATGGCATCTCCAGAGGGTTTAAGGCTTTAAGGCTTCTGAAAGAACAGGACACAGCGGAGCCTAGGGGGCAGACTGGGAATGGTCTGAGCATTTTACACCACGTACAACGATAACACAACATTCCTTTATCTTGTGAGGTTTTTCTCTTAGTTGTTTTTTGAAAATGATATCTCGTTTTAAGTTCATTAAAAAATGAACTTTAACAAAGTTCATTACTAAATCATTTCACTTAAAATATGATTCCCTTATTGAGGGAATAGAAGAATATAAGTGAGAATGACTAGGTCGGAGGCCAGCCTCGTCTCGGTCACCACTTACCCAGGACCTTATGTGACAGTGCGGTGGCTTTTAGGGGGCACTGTGGTGCGGAGCAGTTGGGCTGCTGGTGGGTACCACGCACGGGGATGTTTTCTGTGAGAGTAATGGCACCTTGGTTTACGTTTCCGAGAAGCAGGTCCTGAGAAGAGGATTTGGGTGTAAGTAGTTTCTTAGGGAAGTGACTCAGGAAATACCTGGAAAGGGAGGAGAGAGGGAAGTGAGAGGGGACAGAAGGTTAGCTAATTACACTCCCAAGCAAGCAGAGCGTGACTGTGGGTAACTGGAGCTTAACCCTGCTGGCCTCCCTGAGAAGAAGGGTAAAGAACACGGACCTCTGAGTTTTCATACCAAGGGGCAAGGGAACTGGTATGAAAACTGGGGGAAGAACTACCCCCAGGCCCACCAGTTGATGGTCGGGAGCTCGTTGTGGGACCAGTGATCCCTGAGCACCGCTGCACAGGTAGAAGCGTGGAGCAGAGGAACCAGAGCTGCTGGCCATCGGAGGTCTGGCCGCGTGCCCCAGGTGGCAAGGAGCAGGGCGTGAGGCAGGGTCCCCAGCAGCATCTCGTACGAGTGGTCGCCTTTCTCCAGAGCCCTTTCCTCTCCCACTGTGGGAGCCTGAGAACCATCACAATTCACATGATCACAGTTTTGTCTAGTTTTATAATTAATGCCAAGAATCTCTGGGTTCTGTAAGTAACAGGAACTCTCTGTTTAAAACAAACATTTACCAAATGTTGTCTGGGATAGCTATTTCTAGGCATTTGTAAGAAGACAGATTCTCTGGGTCAGAGTCTAATTGTATTCATGGGGTAATCTTAGATAAATACAAATGCAACGATATTTTAACAAATACATACCCCAAACAATGTATGAAGAACATAGTAAACTTGCTAGCATTGTGGCCCTTCAAAGAATTAAAAAGTTTTTTCACAATGATAAATCTGATACAAAGAAGCCAAGGAAGACAGAGAGAGGTGACTCACAAAACCGCTATCCAGATGGCTCCGCTGATGAGGATGGTGTCAAACTGCTTATTTTACATGAGTTTTTCTTTCTGGGGTTTTTCCTTTTCTTTTGTTTTCCTTTCACTCCTTTTCCTGATTTCCTGGGCATTAACAATAATAAAACTTAATTTTTAAAATACTTTTGACAATTTTATGGTGTTGTTTACATTTATGTTGATTCTATTTTTTTTTTTTTTTTTTTGCAATTTTTGGCCAAGGCTGGGTTTAAACCTGCCACCCTTGGTATATGGGGCTAGTGCCCTACTCACAGAGCCACAGGCGCTGCCCTGATTCTAATTAGTGTTGTTTACATTTATGTTAATTCTACTTAGCCTGGAGAGGCCTCTTCTATGCATTTTTTCCACTGTGAAGACACTAGCTCAGAGAAGTCAAGTGCTCAGTCTAAGATCACACAGTCAGTGGCTGGCGTCAAGATATCCTGATTCCAAATCTGGGCTCTTCGTGGCATTCCAAGTGTCCACTGGAGATTCTCCCGTCCTCCGGTATTGTCTCCTGGGATTATCTGAGCTACGCAGAAGTTCTTCGGCCTCACGATTAGAATTAGAATTGTTTGACTGATTACTGAGGCCTGGTCTGAGTTCTGTCACTTTATTAATACCACAGGACGTTCCCATTTATAACAGCAGCCTGGCTTGGTGTTCTAGGTCAAGAGCTGATCAGTTTCTCCTGTTCCAGCACCCGAGTGAGATCAGTCCCCTTTCATGGCTGTGATAATAGTGCCACCTCCCTGGCATGGGCTTAGCACTTAACAACCATTAGCTCCTGTTAGATGTCACTCAAGGTTACATATTCCTTTAAATGATTTCAAGCACTCCCACTTCACGGCATGCTATTTATATCTAGAAGAAAAAAAAAGTAAAAAAGAGATTTTTGCTTCCCGACCAGTGCTTGTCTGAGTCTGATGCTAATAAGTGTGGCTTTCTGTAATATTAATACGTGCGGAATGCGGATTACCCTGGTGTGCTAATCCCCAGTTTTCCTCTTCTGGAAGGGGAGGGAGCTGAGCTGCAGGGTCGTGGGCACTACCGCATGGAGAGGAGGAGGACAGCTTTGGCATCTGTGTGAGTTTTAAGGGGAGGAGTGGAGAAGAACTACCCAGACTGTCTCCAGGTCACTACTGAGGGTCCTTAGAATATATATGGCATGGACGACGACTCATCCGTGCCTGAGGTGACTTAGAGTATTGTCTGTGTGGGGTGACGCTGCCATGTTTACATCCCACGAGGTGCATTTATTTCTATTTGTTTTTAATTTTAGGAGTTGTCTTTAAAAACGTTTTTAAAAATCATTCAATTCCAAGAGTGATGGAGGGATGGGGAAAGGAAGAGCAGAGAGAGGGAAGGAGC
>CAUYON010100167.1:0-39064 GCA_963573935.1 Arctocebus calabarensis | reverse complement strand
GAATGTTCTTAAATGAAGAAAATAAAATATGTAGAATTACAAAGAAAATGATTATATATGAGATGCTGAGATAATGATTATATATGAGATGTTAGCAGAGTATTTGAAATCAAAGGTATGAGGTAGAAATCCAGGTTAATACACAGTAGAGGCTTAGGAGGTGGGCTGATACCACACCTGGTGTTTTAGGGGACACCCATGGGCTGTCAGCCAGGGAGTCACAATAATACTGATTGCTCTGGTCTGTTACCGACATTTCTTTCTTTTCTTTTTTTTTTTGAAACAGAATCTCAAGCTGTCACCCTGGGTAGAGTGCTGTGCTGTCACAGCTCACAGCAACCTCAGACTCTTGGGCTTACGTGACTCTCTAGCCTCAGCCTCCCAAGTAGCTGGGACTATAGGTGCCAACCACAACACCCAGCTATTTTTTTGTTGCAGTTGTCATTGTTTGAGCAGGCCTGGGCCGGGTTTGAACTAGCCAGCCTCGGTGAATGTGGCCAGCACCCTACCCACTGAGCTACATGCGCTGCCTGTTGGCAACATTTCTGATTGAGAGAAATGCTAAGTTTCAGATAGAGATTTGGGAAAATAAAGACAGCTGTGTTCCCATCACAAGTTCAAGCATCCCTTGTTCTAGATGAAGTCTGTCAGAAGACACAGGGCTGCCCGTCCAAGAGGGACAGGAATACTCAGATTTCTGAGATCATCACTCCACCTAAGGAGGAGGCCAGCTCTGGCTGCAAATTCTGAGGACCAAGTGTTGGCATCCGGTTCCTTGCCTCCTACCTGGTAGGAGCTCTTCGGGGGTGTTGTATTTGTGTCAGCAGGGCCACGCTGTGTGTGTGCAAAAGCCAGGAAGTGACTGATGAGGACAGAGTGGTTGCGCCTTACCGTGCAAGAGTAGAACAAGTCCCTTTTAGGGACTTGAGAACAATGCAAAGTGCATGCCGGCATCTATAACATCTCATCCTCTCTACTTCTGCCAGCTTCACATGCTATATTTGAATTATTCCATGATGGGCACTTTCTCATGATGGTTTTTTTCTCTGCCACCTGGGAGCCATTCCCTTCTCCCACCTGGGCACTCTCAGCTGAACTCTGGGCCACACTGGCCCCGGGGAAGTTTCATAGCGCTGTGTGAGGGGCCTGGCTCTGGGACAGACAGGCCAGTCAGCCCTCCTTGCCTCTGTGGGCTCAATCTGTGGCCCAGGGAGGCTGCCTTGGGATTCAAGTCTACTTTGGGTCATAAATGGAGGTGATAAAACAATGTCCCGGCACCTTATCTCCCAAGAGGCCTCCTCGGGAGGCAATGACCTCACAAACCACCCCTCCCCGTGTCTCCCTCCCCACTTTCTGTCTCCCCCCCAATGTAGAATAAAATAGTAATTAACACCCACTCAGCCTGACACCAACTATTTATTTTGTTCTAACTGTGTGGTTTCCATATTATCACTGCCCACCCTGCCGTTAATGGAAATGTTAATAACCCACACCAGGTTGTTGTGACAGATGCTCAGCCTCATTATCAGAAATTCTTATTTACCGCTCCATTAAACAACAGAATCACACAAAAAAACAATTCAATCAAAACTAACTGGAGGAATTTTAACAGCCACATTAATAATCCAAAACATAAATAAAGTTAATGTCTTTTGCATGTTTGCCATCGGCAACTCTATTGCAAAATTACTGTTGTACAATTAAAATGTGAAAGGCAAAATTGAGCATGGCCATTACCCTGGTAGTGGGTGAGAGACCGCCCTCCCTGCACCTCCCCAGGGTTTCCTTTTCAAAGATGGGCCTGACACAGAGCCCATGACAGCTCAAGGGTCTGACATCTATCTGCAGGAACCAGTAGAATTCATGAACTCCAGACAACCCTCCAGAAATGAGGGGCCCACATGCCCCTTTGCTGGGGGTGATGTGAGCTGGAAAAAAGTGGGTGGTCCTGCCTTGGGCAGCTGCAGTGCCATCCCCAAGCTGAGATGCTTCAATGTGCTGACTGGTAATACTGCAGCCTAGCACTTTTGTGTCATAAAAATACTGCAGGCAGCAAAAAATTTTTGGTTGATGACACAAGCAGGGAAGACAGAAGCTTATATAAACACCAAGCAAAGCATGTCACTTTAAAATTTTTGGCTCCTGAAAGCTCTGGCATCTCCACCCTGATAAGAGAACTTGCTGTCTAAGGAA
Organism: Arctocebus calabarensis; assembly: GCA_963573935.1. Lineage (NCBI taxonomy): Eukaryota > Metazoa > Chordata > Mammalia > Primates > Lorisidae > Arctocebus > Arctocebus calabarensis. Next base: position 36,871 of record CAUYON010100167.1, on the reverse strand, counting down.
GCCCTCCTGTTTCCTGTCCCCAACTCAATTTTCATTCTTTGTAAAGTACGTGTAGTCTGGGAGCTGAGGGAGCTCTTAAAGTCCTTGTCTTTCTGTTTTTCTACCTTAATATTTGTGGCTTAAGGATAACACAAATATCAGCTTGGAATGTTTTATTAAAATGTATAAAAGTGCTTTTAAAAACATTTTAGAACAGGGATCTCTGGCACTTGCTGAGACCTAGAATGCCTACAAACACTGGAGTTTTTTCCAGGTGCCTCCCAGGAGACTGATGAGGCCACTGCAGAGCTGGGCAGCTCACTGTCCTTGGTGTGATCCTTTCTGCACCTGCACCAGGGAGCTGGCATGGCCTTGGAGAGAGAGTTTGTTGAGGCAGGAAAAGAGAAATTACAGGGACTTCTAGAGGCATCTTGTGCTGCACTTGACACCCATAGGGGACTTCCAGAGATTTCTTAAGTTTTCTGGGATCCTGGCTGATTACTAAGGCTGACTGACTACTCTGGAGAGCTGTGGGCTGAGCCAGGCTGCTGTGTGGCCCTCCCTGGCCCTGCTGCCTCTGCTGAGAAAGGGGGAGCTGGATGCTGTGCCTCTATCTGCCTCACCTGACCCTTACCCCACCATGGGCTCCCTGTCTCCAAGGTGGCCAGCAAGCTGCAGCTGATTACACCACACAGCCAGCAGAATACAGCGCCTGCCCCTGACTCAGCCTTACTTTCTAGTGAGTGGGGAGCACTGACTCATTGCCCCGAAGTCTGCATCCCACCAGAAACACGGCGAGCCTGTGGCATGCTTCTGGGCCCTGCCTGGTGGCCCCAAGCTGTAGTCCCTCCCATCTCAGGGTTTAAGAACCTCTGCTACAAGGTGAGCTCTCTGGACAGGTCTCAATGTGCTCAAAGCACAAAGAAAAAGAACAAAAGTTCTTTTTTTGATAGTGCAATAGAATCTTGAGAGAGCAAGAGGAAGTTTTCAGAGCTGCAGAAATTAGTAACTCTTCAGTGATAATGATGTTCATTCATTCTGTCTTTCATTCACTCCTTCAAAATACGCACTGCCCTCTGGTGGGGGGGTTGTCCAGCTGATGTGGGGACAATGGCACAGCCATGTGCCTTGCAGTTTCCCCTCCTGAGAAAGGACTGCATCCTGGTATGACCACATGACTCATTTTGGTCAATGACACAGGAGCAGAAGCAGTATGTGGGAAGAAGCAACACTTCCCAGCAGAAGACTGGAAAGATAACAACAGAAGCAGAAGAGTCGCAGCCAACAGTTGAAGGACAGGTAACAGGAGAGCTGGACACACCGTTGGTGTTACAAGACACTGAGCTCTGGGGGTTATTTGTTACCACAGCTTAACTTTGGTGAAGGCCTAGGACTGAGGGATGGGTGGGACAAAGACATAAAAGACAAGTTTAAGATGACAGACAAATCACAAAACTCATAATACAAGGTAGAATGTGAGGAGAGGCTCAAAGGGCCAGAAGAGATCACTCTGGCTAGGGACATGGATGTTTTCTGGAAAACAGCACATTAAATAATGGGTAGGATTTATCATGTGACAATTGGCCAGTCAACCAAAGGAAGGAGAAAGAGGTGAGAATGCAGGAGGTCTGTGGGCTCACATCAGACAGATGGTCATCATATTGCTAGTGTCACCTTAGGCCACACAAGCTTCCTGCTGTTGCTAAATCACTCTAGATCATGCTGGGCACTGCTATTGCTAGAGCTACCTTCTGCCACACCAAGCACCCTGCTGTTGCTAGAGCCACCCTAAGCCACACTGAGCATCTGCTGTTGCTAAATCACCCTCTGTCACACTGGGCATCTACTATTGCTAGAGCCAGGTAGATCATGGCAAACCATACTGGGTTTCTACTTTGAGTTTTTCTAACACAGTGATTTATCATTTGGATAGAGCAAGACTTTTCTTTCTTTCTTTCTTTCTTTTTTTTTTTTTTTTGAGACAGAATCTTACTACGTTGCCCTCGGTAGAGTGCTGTTGTGTCACTGCTCACAGCAATCTCCAACTCTTGGGCTTAAGTGATTCTCTTGCCTTAGCCTCCCAAGTAGCTGGGGACTACAGGTACCCACCACAATGCTCAGCTATTTTCTATTGTAGTTGTCATTGTTGTTTAGCTGGCCTGGGCTGGGTTTGAACCCCCCAGCCTTGATATATGTGGCTGGCACCATAACCACTGTTCTAGGGGTGCTGAGCCAGGCTAGAGCAAGTTTTTAACTGATAATTTGAGAACCACTGTTAATGTTTTAATATAATGAAATAAGTGTTTCTTTATATGATTTTCTAAAAAATGATACACTTGTCAGTTTACTCTAATTGTATCAACCTTTTTTTTTCAGATCAAATATTCTGAGCTCCTACTGAAGTAAACAGAAAATAGATTCTTTATTCGAATTTACCTTCTCAGAGAACTTTGCCAACACATCTGTTCCCCTAAGGCGGAATATCTGGAGACATACTCCAGGTCTGGGTAATGATTTGCCCTCTGGGACCTTCCTGATACAGAAAGGAGATTTAAATGGATAATATTTCAACTCAGTCAGAGACAAGTCAAAATAGGAGACAGAGAGCAATAACTCCATGCAAAAGTGCCCAGAGAAACCAGGGAAGAAGCAGAGACTCATCTGGGCAGGTGCACAGACCCCAGGAACAGAGGATGCCCAGTGCTCAGCTCATACTGGCTAAGGGGTCATTAGCTCTGCCCTCCAGGAACTTCAGGTCTCGAAATGAGTGTTTCAGTTTGAAGTATAAAGTAATTTTCAAAAGTTTACAACAGATAATTCCACGGGAGAATGTTATATTTTATAAACCTACAACAAACATGAGGGATGTGGATCACTGTTCTCTCAACCGAAAGCCCTTGTCTCTCTAGAAAGCTCTAGGACTTTCGAAATCAAAAGCAGGCAGTGGTGATATCTAGCTTGCTGACTGCTGGAATTGTGATGATTTGTTACTGAGATGTGTACAACAGCACTGACGGTGACATCAAGGGTGTGTTCTACATGCCAGGTGACTCTTCTAAGCACTTTGCCTGTCTCACTTAATCCTTATAACCTATGAGGTGGACAGTACTCATTCCCCCCCTACACAGATGAGATAACTAAGGCCTAGAGAGACTGGGTAACTTTCCTGAGGTCACACACCTAGTGCGTGAGTAGATTCAGACCCATGTCTAAACCTGCCCTCCCAGCAGGGTTCCTGGGGGAAGACTGGGGACTCCAAGCCTGCATTCCCAGGAGCAGCCTCCTTGGAACAGCCATATCTCCCTCTGGCTCCCTGAAATACCCTGGTCTTTTCTCTTTTCACCTCATCTGCTGCATCAGAACCCAAAACAACTCTAAGGAAGCTTCCCAAGAGGGACAAGTCAGGAAACCAGTCATAAAACTATCTTAAAAAAAAATCAGTGATGTGTACTTCAGGTATAGAAACCATAAAGACCATCAAGGAGAAAAACCTGGACTCTGACTTGTAAGACCTAGGTTCAATCAGCATACCCCTGGGCACATTACTGAATCTCCCTGAGCCTTTTCAGGGAGTTTCATGGTTTGTAAAATGGGAAAATGAACATTGAAAGGGTTTTAGGAGATGGAGTGAGACAACTGGTGTGATTGCAGAGCATAGGACCTGGCAAGCCAGTGTCCCATGAGGTGAACTGACATGAATGTCTTGCCATGAGCTCACAGCCCCAAAGAGGTAGGGCCACCTGTGGTCTCCTCCATGTAAATCAGTGGGTGGAGGTAAAGGTGCATATGGGGTGCTGGTCCCTACACCCCGTGGAGACTCCAAGTAATATGCCACAGTGTGAGGACAGGGGCAAAGGTCTGTCTCTGTTGGTAGGCAGCTTGCACCATGACTGGATGATTCAGCTTCTGGCACTCACACTCTTGGGAATTTCCTTCCTCTGAATGTGGGCTGGACATGTGATTCAGTCTCAAGAGCCTGTGCCCTTCATCCTGCCAGCGCTCTCTCTGGCCCTCTTGCTAGCTCACTCTAATGAAGCCAGTGGTCATCAGCTCTGCCACACCATGAGCTGCTCAGGGGAGAGGCCCTTTGCAGCGAGGAGCTCAGGGAAACCTTAGTTCAACAGCCTATGAGGAACAAAATCCTGCCAACAGGCAGTGAGTGAGCTTGGGAATGGATTCTTCCTAGCTGAGCTTTCAGAGAAGACCTCAGCCCTGGCTGACACCCTGCCAGAGACTCAGGAGAAGAGGATCCAGTTAAATTGTGCCCAGGTTCCCAGTCCACAGAAAGTGGGGTGACAGATGTGTGTTGTAAGCAGTTACAGTGGGACAATTTGTGACGCTGTCACACTGGAGCATGAGTTTCTTTAGGAAGGGGTCCAACTTGCACCCAGCCTGCAAGTCTAGACTCTCAGAGGTAGGCTGGGGTGTGCAGCAGACTCTGTCATAAATGTTGGATTTCTTGGTGTGGCCACGCCAGGGTGGGGAACCTGCGGCTTTAAGGAAACTTGTGGCCTTCCTGGTCTTTAAGTCTGACCTTTTGACTGAATCTAAATTTTACAGAACAAATCCTTTTATTAAAAGGAGTGCAGCAGAGAAAGATGAAGCTTTTTTTGCCTCTGGTGCTTAAAAAAGAACCATCTTGAAATAGGAAGGCCACAGGTTCCCCACACTTGTACAGCACTGCAAGTCTGCAGAGGAAATCGAAGGTGAGCTCTTGGCCTTTTGATTGGCAGATGTGTTGGTGAGAATGACAGAATTCTAGAACAGTACATGGGTTTATTTGCGTGGCTCTGATTATAGATGCCTCAAGAAAACAGATAAGGATGAGTGGACGAGAGCTCAGAGTTCTGGCGGAAGGTCTGGACATGTATGGAGAGAGGTGGCGCTGTAGGAGAGGGCCTGAGAACAGTATGGGTGTAGCAGTGGCCGTTCTGCCTTCCACAGCCTCAGAGGTAGGCATGAGTCTGATTGCCCGGGACATGGCAGCTGCAATCCTAAAACACTGAGAAGTTTTCAAGATTGTATTTGAGAAGCAGTTGTTTGAATAGGAAAATGTTGATGGCAGACAGTTTCAGACTTAGAACAAACCTATTTTTCTTTTAGATATGTCCATTTTAAAGGTTAGCTCTGAACCCTTAATACAACTAGACAAAGGTAGCCTTTGATTTTACCCAGTAATGATCTTTGTTTTCCCATCATAAGCAAATACTGCCTACACTTTACCAGCTCAATCACTGTTATCACCCAACTGTTATGATAAGTGAAGTTAAAAGCCACTCAAACAAACCAGCTCTGCTGCTTGTGACTGTTTTTGTTTCCTTGCCTGTAGAGTGAGTTCCCCATCACAAGGACATCCAGGGCCTGACAGATCATGATTTTATAATAACCAATTGCATGGTATGCAGTTTGTATTTACAAAACTCAAGCTGCTGGGGACATATTTTATTCTCGTTTTAGAAAACTGAGGATTATAGGGTGTGAGTCCCATGCTCCAGAATGGGCTGGACTTGAGCTCGGATCTTCCCTCCCTCAGGTCCAAGTTGGTGGCCAGGGCAGGTGTTGGAAAGCTTCTTTAGTAAAGGCCCAGATAGTAAGATCTTGAAGTTTTGAGTGACACAGAGGTTCTGTTGCAACTAAACAGCTCTTTCTATGGCAAAAGCATCCTCCAGCATTATGTAAACCCATGGATGTGGCTGAAGTACAATACAATTTTATTTATAAAAACAGGCAATGGGCTGGCTGGCTCCTGGGCCAAGTTTGCAGGTTTGAGGCAAGGCTATGGAGTACAGGGATATGAGGGAGGGCCTGGATGCTGAGCTGGTTTCCCTGGAAATGGGATTCAAGGGGCCTGGCCCATGTGTGCTAGGCCATCACCCTGGTTCCTGTGATTTAGCTGCAACTGTTAGGTGGGCAAAGGGGACAACCTGGCAGGCTCTGGCCATTGTGGGACCCCTGGAGGGTCAAGTGAGAGTCATCTGTGGTTGTGCTTAGGCAAATGCAGAAGGTAAGCTTCTGAGACAACCTGCAGAGGCAAGTGACCCGACCTGCTGCCCAGAGGGGAAGCAAGACTGGAAAGAGGGCACAAGTGGGCTGAACCAGCAGAGTGCCTGCCTATGTTCTGGGCAGTTTTGATTCTGATTCCAGGTGGCCTTACTTTCTGAGACAATAGCTGCCTCAGATGCAGTATTCACACCTGTGTATCCTGGTATAAATGATCAGCTGGATATTCCTGGAGAAGCCTCTGGAAGCACTTTCTCACCTGGAAAATGAAAACCTTGCAATTGCGTGGATGAGGCCAGCGTCTGTTATCTATGACAGAGGAGATGCCCTTCAACTCTTCTGCTCCTCTCACCTCCAAATCCACAATCTACTGCACCAGATGCCCTGGTGTGCGCCAGGCCACGAGGAAAAGTCAGAGCAACACTACTAGAAGGAGCTGTATGCAAACAAGGCTGGGAGGAATTAAGCCAGGCCAATAAGAATCACAGGACAAGCAAGTTAAGGGTTTTGTCTAAATGGAATGTGTACCCTTGGCTGGTACCTGGGCACTTTGAGAAGCTACAGAATAGAATTTCATGGCCTCCCACAAGACAGGCCCAGGTGGAGCATCATTTTCTTCCTGCCAGGGGAACATTTTCAAAGCATTTGCAACAAGAGCACAGGACCACCAACCTTGGTCTTGGTCAGCCAGGCCACACTGAGGGCTGAGCTGCCTCCTCTCCACTCTGACCCGGGGGGAATAGGAGGCTAAGGCTGCATGTCCACCTGTACAATTCTCTCTGTGGCCTGTGAGGCTATTCCGATTATTTCTATTTAATAAGAAGAGAAATTAGATAGCATGTGCTGACAAGAAGTGGGGCTGGAATTCAAACCCAGACTGTCCTGTTCCAGAGAGGACTCTCCTAGCTGTGGCCTCAGCATCTCTGCTCTTATCTTTTTTTTTTTTTTTTTTGCAGTTTTTGGCCGGGGCTGGGTTGGAAACTGCCACCTCTGGCATATGGGGCTGGCACCCTACTCCTTTGAGCCACAGGCGCCGCTCTCTCTGCTCTTATCTTAAAGAGTTGGGGGAGGGAGGAAAGGAGGTGGCCCTTGTTAGCCAAGAGGCTAACGCAGAAGGAGGAACCAGGTGCCTGTGTAGAGGAGATAGGACTGACCACAGGCAGTGAGGCTGGACTGGGGGTGAGTGCGTGAATGTTCTTCACACCAGCCTATCCACTTCTGCACAGGTTTGAATTTCCCTAATTAGAAGTTAACAGAAAAACAACAAGCAATGGTTCTTCTAGGGTGAGCTTGGCCAGGAAGGGGTGGAAGAGCAAGGCCAGAGTGCTGGGGAGAGATCTGGGCTGCTCAATGCTGCAGCCAAAGCTGTCTCAATCCTGAGGACTGGGTGTGAACCCCAGGGGCTGATGTAAACCCCAAGGGCTAAAGGGAGCCCAACTCTACGGAGACAAAAAGTCCAGGAGGAGCTGTCTACCTGGCCACACACATGGAGACCCTGTTTCCCTCCTCTGTGTGGATGGTCCGGTTTCTACTCATCTTATAGAGTCCACCTCCAGCCCCCTCCACCCCACACTGAGCTCTGCCACAGGCAGGAGAGCCCCAGCCAGGCAGTTCTCCTTCTCCCTGGGCCCAGGCCTCAGGTGCCCCAGGGATTTGCAATCTCCATAGACTGCCAACATGGCAAAGGAAAGGATTTTCCACAGAATCTGGCCCAGGACTGAAACTCAGATTGTGGTATTTAGGATCCTTTCCAAAAAAAGCATTAGGCATTAGAATATTCTCTGTAACCTTTCTAGATTTATGGAGTAAAGTTATTAATAATATTGCATACCCACCAACATTTCCTGGACACCCATGTCTGCCAGGAAAGAGGACAACCCAGGCTGAGGGAAACACATATAAAAAAGCATGAGAAGGACATCCCAACCTGGGGGCCAGAGTGACTTTACTTGTGACCACAGTATGGCAGGCCTGGGCAGGACCTGAGAGTCCCATGGGCCAGTCTCAAGAGCAGTTTTGATTTTTCCCCTCTAGACAATGGGGATCTACCGAGGGGTAGAAATAGGAAAGTGTGAGGCTCAATGAGTTTGCATTTGAGAAGGATCACCCCGCAAAGTGTAGAAATAAGGTGGTGGCAGTGACCCTGGAGGTTCCTTCCATAAGAGCCCTATCCCTAACTCCTGCTGCTAGACGGGTCTAGGGTTATAGCTCATCCCTATGGGAATGACACCTCCCCTCTGACCAGCATTAATGAAGCCAGTGTCAGGACCAATGTCTTTCCAAGGATTGTGTCTGCCTCTGCACACAATAGCTTAGTTCTGGGAACACCTTGGACTTTTTGTGCATCTGGTCCCAGCACCCCATATTCCCCTGTGCTTTAAGAGTGCTTCTCAGCAGACTGCCTGGTCTACAGCCTAGTTCCCCATGCACGCCTCACCAAGAGAGTGTCCTGGGATAATGAATGCTGGAGAGAGCCTGCAGGGAGCTGCCAAGGGCCCCCGCAGCACAGAGGTCGGGGTGGGGTGTGCACACTTTCTGCCCTGGGCTGGATGCAGTGGCCCTGGAAGATGCCTCCATGGCAGGGAACACTTGAATCCCAGAAAATCTCTAGTCAGGACCCCTTGACAATGGCTTCATAAACACGTTTGTGCAATATTATGGGAGAATAAAACATAAGCTGCAGCATCCAAGGGTGGGAAGAAGCCCAACGAACCCTTGACCTCTTCAGACCCATGATAAAAGGTTGACCTCTTATCTGAGGGACAGGGAATCATCTATGCATCGGAGACAGCAATACCCACTGAGGGGACTGTGACAGTTTGTGCCTGGCCCACGGTAGGCCCTCAGCAGATTCATTTAGTCATCTATGATGGCTTAGTCAGTGGTTCTCAACCTGTGGGTCGCAACCCACAGGAACTGTACTAAAGGGTCGCAGCATTAGGAAAGTTGAGAACCACTGGCTTAGATGGATCTACAGGCAGCACTGCCTACTGACATCGGCCAGGGAGGTAACAGGTGCTGCCTGCGATTTGTGCAATATCGTCACTGTCATGCCATTAATAGTTACTTAGGGATGCTGATGATGAGAAATCACAGCCCTATGAAGTGCAGGGTAATGGCGTTAATTACCTTGTAAACAAGTGCCATTTACTCTTCATTATAAACACATGTTTTCAAACTAGCACAGCTCTGAACCCTTTTCATTTCCCTTAAATAGGCTCCAGGACTGGCTTTATTTATCACCAGGGGGAGCTAAAACAGCCAGAAGCGTTGTTATTTTTCTCTCATTCCAACCCACAGTAATTAAAACGTTGGAGTACTTAGTAGAAAGGTAGCACCAACACTCTACAATCAGTTTTCATTCCTAAACAGCAAACCAATAATTTTAAGACACGTCTCTGTCTTCTAAGCTGCAGGTACACTGAAGCAACCCAAATACTGCTAAAAGCCAGTGAATGTTCATAAATATGGAGTTTGTGTGTGTTTCCTCTTTTTTGGTGAAAGTTGTAAAGCCAAAGCCTATGGTTCTGGATATTCGCTGCTGTCCTGATTTGGCAGCCACTCCCCACTGGATATAGGGACAAGGCAAGTCCTGGCTTCCTTTTTCAGGAAACCAATAAAGTTGCTTTTTTGGTTGGCCTAATAGTTAATGTGCCTTAGTAATTAGGTGAGCCTCAGCCTTGGGCTGTGACCAGCAGAATTCACAGCAACAACGGCATAACACTGCTGGGAATGACTCCATGATCAACATGCAGGACTGAGAAACACTGCCAATCCACCACAAGATGCAGGAGAGACAGGTCAGTGTCTGGAGAGGGAATATGAATAAAAGGAAGAATCAAGAATTTCTAAATCAGATTATAATTTAATACACTGTCCATCAAAATCTCAGTAGAATTTGCTTTCTTGAGAACTCACCAAAAATGACTGTGAAGTTCACAGAATGGTTGAGGAATTTTGGAAAACAAAAATGATTAAGACAAGCTCTACTAAATATAAACAATATGCAATAAGATGATATACAGTCTAAAGGAAAGGTTTGGTGGTACCAGGGCATTAGTAAAGATATCGACAGAACTAAAGAAAGTCCTCTGACTTGACTGCAAACATTTAAAACATGATTAAGATGTATCACAAGAATCAATCAATAGATAGTACTGGAGGGGGAAACTTCTCTGCAAACAAATAATCTACTTAGAATCTGACTTTATACTAGATACTCAAACTCTAGCTGGATTAAAGAATATGAAACCATTAAAATTATTAAAAAAGTATGGGTGAATATTTGCCCAGATTCTAATCTAGAAGTTTGACCATGCTACAATGTAAACACAATAAAATTAAAGATAAACAACACAAAGGAAAAACTACTTGCCACAGCACAATCAAACATGGTATTCCTAATATATAAGGAACTCAAAACACTAAGATATGTTAAAACAAAAGAAAACAGAGACCAGGCTTGAGAAATTTCTGAGCCAGCAAAGTCAGTTAATCCATGGATGCATGAATTTTAACTTGGGCTTTTTCTTGTTAATGCCTATATGAAAGACAAAAAAAGCCTAAAGCTCTATCAATTAGAAACTGTCAAGTAACTTACAGACATGCAGGTGGGACTTTGCAGCAAGATAGACCAAATGGGGTAACAGCATAACTGTAACCAGTCTAGCATTTTCTTTGCCTGGCTTCACATTCACACTTTAAAAACCTTCCCCTATGTTCCCTTAGAATCCAAACCACCTTTGGTTTGGTGCTGCCCAATTCATGAATTATTGTTAGCTCAAATACATTCTTTATCAATTTTTTATAAATTTAAAGACAAAATCCCCCAAATGTCTAACATTTATAAATTCTTTGGTTGTGTCTCAGTTTACCTTTTAATAGACGCCCCCCCCAAGAGAAAAAGAACCATGAGCAATCACAGGCATTTAATCACAGACTAGTCATTTACAAATCCCATATATTAAACCAATAATGAGAATTTTTGCCTAACACATCAGGCAAGATTTAAAAGTGGAAGGAGAGAAAATACACCCCAGACTTATATCTGGTCAACTACTGTAGGGTGTCAATTAATTGAAGTTTTACAAAAATGAACAATGTATATGTTATTGAACCAGAAATTGGCTTCTACGAGTTTATCCTAAGGAAAGTATCAAATAAGTTGTAAAAGATTTGTAATAATGTTAGTGTAGCTTTATCTGCAATAGCAAGGCACTGGATTTACTACCCTCTGCGAATGTATTCAGTGATATAAAATTATAGTAAAAACCTCACAGGTTGTTTATAAAGTTTTCCATCACCAGCCTCAGCCCCTGCTCTCCTTTACCAGGTGCCTCCTGTCTCACCCAGAGGAAGCATCAACCTGGCCTTGTCCCACATGCCTTATGGAGCAGTAGTACCACAGGTCCTCATTCATCCTTTACATAGACACAGTGCACCAGATGCAAACACAATCACAGCTGCAAACAGTGTAAGATGGGGCTCAAGCCCCACCTTGAACCAGATCATGACTCCCAAGCCCTCTTACCTAGAAATGCCAAAGGCCCCACTACTTCTAGTCCTCAGGAGGAGGTGATGGACACCAGGGGTGGCCAGACCTGAGGCAAAGGCCAAGATCTGGAGAGAGCCTGTGGAGGAAGCAGCTGTGCCCTATGCTGCCTGTTGGCGCCAAGGGGATTCTGATGCACCTCCTGAGCCAGCTGGGCAGAGAGAACAGCACTGTGAGAGTGCCTACTTGTAATTAGTCTTGCTACATCTTTCCCATCACCCTGTCTTCCACTTCAGGAGCCTAACGGGTTCTGGTAACAACCTTGGCTCCAGGGATTGAGAACTTCTCCCCTGAATAGTGAGTGTCTGTGACAGAAGTGGGCAGAATGGAGTATGGGGATTGGCTGGACCTGGCCAGAAGAGTGGGGTGGGTGAATAAGGAGGAGGGAAAGATTCTGTGGGGTGGGCAGGGGCCCTCTCTGTTGGCTCAAGGGACAAGCTGGGGGTGGAGAGAACCACAAGGCCATAGGATTCAAGACCCGTGTGAAGAAAGAGCTTTCCCTGTTTTATTGGGGGCTCTGTCCTTGGGTAATTGTCACTGTAGCTTTGCTGCCATCAACTCAGGCTAGAGGGAGCCTTTGGAGATAAAAGTGCATGGGCATCATAGTGGCTGCTGTGGCTATGTGAAGTCCCCTCTGCAAAGAACTAGGCCTCCTCAGCTCCAGTTCCCAGGAACAGGGCTGGGTGCTGCGTGGATTTGCCTCCATGACCCTTTCTTTTTTCCCCCACTGTCCCATTTACATACTTCAGCATGGTCAGTTTTTGGTCAATATGGATAAGAAGTAAACAGAAAGTCATGGGCTTCATTTGGAGGTGGTCAGCCCTGCTTTGCTCTGTTTTATTTTGAAGTCCTTGGGTACCAGAGTTCTGGGCCATTTTCAGAGCCCTCCCATCTCTGTGAAAAGACAATGTATGAAGGGTTTATAGGGCATATAAGGCACTTGAACAGGATACCTCCCTTTAGAATCCTTCCTGAGCTCCCGAGGCCCTGGAGTGGTGTCATCCCTGAGCTCAATGCCCTGCTTGACTGAGGACACTTGCTGGAGTTTCTGTGTGGGTTGATCCTCTGTGCTTCTAGGCACCGATGCCTGTGGTCTGGGCTCTGCTACATCATTCTTCTTCCTTCCTTTCTTCCTACAGTTGTTTTCTTCCTTCCCTCTCTCCTTCCCTTCCTCCCTGCCTCCAGGATGTGTGCTGTATTCTAGGCATATGCTGAGGTGATAGGGATGAATCAGAGGAGTCCCTGCCCCTGTGGAGCTCAGAGGAAATAGACCTGACCTCAGTGAGAGGTGCAAAGAGCTGTGTGTGCAGTGAGTTCTGGAATAGAGGACTGAACGTCTAGTTCTACCTGAGGAAAGAAGATAGCTACTCCTCTGAGGGCTGGCCTGAAAGCTGGGCTGCCTGGGGGCATGTGTGTGTGTGTGGAGGGGGACTGGGAATTTTCTCAGGGTAGGAGGGGAGGTCAGTGGTTCCAAGTGGACCCAGCTTGCTATGAGGAGTAGTGTATGTCCCTGAGGAAGTAGTGGCCTTGGGGGTCCGACATGCCCGGCCCTGGGTTGGGGCAAGAGTACAGGCTTCTCCCAAAGGCAGAGTCCCTTCATGAGCAGTAAGGGTTTTGAAGGCTGGGACATGGGGTCCCTTACACCTCTCAAGAACCCAGAACACTGTGGACCCAGAGATAGGTCTGCAGCAATTGCCAGGAATCACCTCAACAGCAATCCTACAGAGGAGCCCACAGGTCCTGCCTGCATCTCTGCCCTGCAAGTGTGTCTGGCCACATAAAAAGGCTTGGCCACCAGCTCTGCAGCAGGAAGCTGCAGCCAGTACCCACTTCCCTTCTCCAGATAGACACATCTGGCTCTTCTATGGGGATCCTCCCCTTGTCCACGTGATTCAGGCAGAGATGACACCATCCCCTGACTTCGGGCATCTCAGACCATTGACCATAACAAGTGGTTGGGGGCTGATGCGCAACTAAAGACAGGCTGCAGAAAGCAGGCAGTTTCCATGCCTGACTCCACAGAAAGAGAGAAGCGGCCTAGAGATGTGGGGAGCTGCCCCTAAGAGCTGGCTGCGTGGAGAGAGGAACAAAGAGGAACGGATCCTGCCGGACCTGAAGCTGTCTTCAGCCTCCTTGGTTTTCAGTTACAGGAGTTAATAAATAATTCTTCCAGCTGAAGCTTGTTTGGATTGGGTTTCTACCTCCTGCTGACTGGAGTCCTTACCTATGTATTATTTTTATCAATTTGTAATACCTAGGTTTGAGAATCAAGCTCAATTAAAAAAACTAAAAATTACCTTCTCTGAGGTTAAAAATATTTAAATAATACATATGTGGGCTAGAGGGGGCCCAGAGATAATCCACTCTAAACAAGTCATCATTTTGTTGATGAGGCCAGACAATCGAGGCATCTTCTGGACATTCCTCTTATGAATGGGACAGATGAATGAGTGGCAGTTGGGATGAGAACCTGTGTCTCCTCACGTTGACCTGATATATCTCTCCACTGCAACAGATTCCTCAATCCCCAAGTAGGTAAGTGACTTGCCCATGGTCACACAGCCAGTACATGGCAGAGCACTTTAGCCTGATCTGAAGCATCTGGCCAAAAGAACAGAAATTGGCCTGATCTAATTTTATTTTCTGACGGTTTGCTCACTGTAAGTCAGCATGTTAGCAGTATTTCTCATCAGAATGAAATGGATATAATGAAGGTACTTGGGCTGTAAGAAGCAGAGACTAGCATGGTAATGACATGGTAGTGACTAACAGTCATTACTAACCTCCTTCCAGAAAATTCTCTCCAGTGAAAACACAGAAGATAAAGAAGTATGCTGAGCAGCAGCAGCTGAGAAACCCAACTGCAGGGGCCAGCACTGCCAGGTCCAGTGTGTGAGGTGTGCTATGACTCTAGGTATGGGAGAGCCAAGGGCAGGAGGAGCAGACAGAATGATGCAAGGGCCACTTCTCCAGCCCAAGTGACTGTTTGGGACAGCAAAGTAATCGGAACAGGGAGAGACAAACGCCTATGGAAGTGATCCCTCTCTAGACAGGAGGAGGAGGGAATTGGTATGACAGCTCTTAGGAAGGACCTGTGATCAAGACCCACAGGTGCAGAGGCAGACCTCAGCTCTGGTCAGTTGGACCCTGCCCACCACGTAAACTGGGGTGAATGATGTGTCTTCTCTGAGCCTCGGTTTTCTCATCGGTAGTAACTGGGGATGACAACCTGGATGCTCTTCTGGCCTGACCTGGCCAATTTCTCTTTTAGGCGCCAGGTCAGATGTAAAGCAGGGAGTCTGTGCCTGAGAATAAGGCAGGTGGCTGGGAGGAGCATGGAGCAAGGAAGAACTCCTGGGAGGCCTCGCATGCAACATCTGCCTCTACGGAAGTAACATGATAAGGACAGTGTTTCCCAGGAAGGATGCTAATGGCATTGAGTGTATCTTGAGTGCCCCCAGATTCTGTATCCTCATCTCTTGCTGTCTTCAGCATATTAGAACAGTGTTAGTGGTGTTGCAGTGATTAAAGAAAGTTTACTGCTACATAAAACCCAGTGGTTCTCCATTGGGTATGACCTCCCCCTTGATCACTCATGATCCAGGATCCTTTGTTTCATGACTGCACCCTCCCAGAAGGTCCTTGACTCACTCTGCTGGGTGAGGAAGGCCCACCCTTCCCTAACTGCACCACAGGAAATGGCATCTATCATTTCTGCTCACACTCTATTGGCCATACTTGGCTGCATGATGCAAGTAATTGCAAAGGAGGCTGGAATGCAGGAGCAGCGTACAGCAACTTCTGTTCTTAGATGGCTCCTGTGTGAAGTATAAGCGTTTTTTTCTACCCAAATGCTCAAAGCCTCTCAGATTTTATCATCTGGAGCTCTGTCCCCCACCAGCTTTCCCAGGTCCTGCATCCCCAGGCCCAAGCCCTGGTCCGTAGCTTGTTCCTAGGGCCAGAGACAGGTGGTCTCAACATAGGTGACTTTTCCTTCATATTCTCTCTCTTTCTGCAAAGTTCAGAGCAATAACCTCTCCTGTATGCTCCCGCCATGCTTTCTCTTCTCTGCATTCCAATGTTTCTGACCGTAGTCTCTTCTGGGTACCACAACCCACCTTACAATGGAAGGAGAAAATATATAACTTCCTCTACTTCTGTCTCACTCTCGCCACTCATCCTGTTGGCTTCATGCCAGGGACAGAGCTGATGGTCATACACATGGGTTTTTTCTTAAGGGCCCTCCCAAGAAGGAAGAAGCCTCCTGCATGGAGCCTGGCTCTCAGCAGGAACTCCGGCTCTTGTCACTGACCTTCCTAGCTCTGCCTGTCCCTTCCAGGGGAACCAAGAAGAAGCCCTAGTAAAAGACTAGCCCAGAAAAAGAGGGTGTTTGCTGCCAAAGGTGATACATGTTATCTGTCATTGTGGGGACAGAGACCTTTTGTACCTTCTTCTGTTTCCTTCAAGATGAGGAGTTTTTGATTTGCCTCTAGTTCCAGGACCTGCTCTGAGGAGCAGTCCCCCTGCTTTCATCTCAGCACTTCCTGGTCCCATTTCCAGGGCACACCCCCGTGCACAGAGTCCTGACATGGATCTCCTGCCCTCTATCCTAAGGTCAGAGTTCTGGAACCTCAACTTCCAGGAATAACAAAGGTACACAGGACCCTATGGTACGAACCCTGGGGCAAGGATCCCTTCAGAATGTAGCAGCCATGATCTAGTGAGGGGGACAGACACCAAGAGAGACTATGGTCTTCCTATCAGCAAAAAGCAGAGGTGTTCATTAAGTGTCCAAAGATGGGAGCAAAGAGGAGGAAACTGGGACCCTGCTTAGAGGGAAGGGTTAGAAAGAGCTCTGTGGAGAGAAAGCCACAGACCTGGTCTGGAGCAGGAGCAGCAGCTTCCCAGTGGACAAGAGGGTGGACAGAACTTCAGATAAGTCAACTGCATGAGACTGTGTGGGGCACTTCCTGGGTGCCCGATGCCATAGGTACCAGCTCTGCTCTGACTCTGAGGATCCTCCTTCAGGCTCTTTCAACCACATGGCATAGCCATTTGGAGCCTGTCTGTGTGGGTCAGGAAGGCTCTTCCTGGGTGGGTGGCTTGGGCACAAGTAAGGTTTCTTTTCTCTTCTATGGGCTTACAAAGGAGCCAGGTGGCAGAACCTGGGAGAGTTGGTCAAGGTGATCCCATGTGGGGACATGGGCATGTTGGGGTGGAAGTGGGGCAGGAGGACAGGACAGGCAGGACAGAGGGAGCAGGGACCCCCCCTGGTGGAGAGGGAAGGGAGACAGGAGGCCAAGGAACAGAGTCTGCAGCCTCTTGTGACTGCCCCTTCCTTACTTGGGCTCAGTCTCAGCTCACTCCTGGAACCCCCAGCACACTGTGTTCACAGCAGCATTATTTACACATTTAGAAGGTAGAGGCCACCCACGTGTCTATCCACGATGAACAGATAAACAAAACATGGTACATCCAAACACTGGATATTATATTATTCAGCCATGAGGAGTAAAGTTCAGATTACTGTTCCCACCTGGATAAGCCTCAGAAATCTCACGCTGAGTGCAAGGAGCCAGACACAAAGGGACAAGAGTTAACAAGGGTTATTCCACTATATGGAATGTCCAGACAGGCAAACCCAGAGAGACAGAAAGCAAGCTGGATGTTGCCAGAAGCTAGGAAAAGAGGCAAGGGTGGGGTGGGGGGGGCTTGCTAACTGGCCTGAGATTTCTGTTTGCAAAGAGGAGAAAGCTTTGGAGATGGATGATGGTGATGGCTGCACAACATTGTGATGCATTTAGTGCCACTGAATTGCACATTTAAAAATGATTTAAATGTCATATGTATTTTACAATAATAACAGACAAATAAGACAAACCCTAGAAGTAGGACTGGGAGGGCCATAGCAAGTCACGCTATTGTGTGGCTGACCCTGACAGGGCCCCGTCTCTCCCTGGCCTCCCTCCCTGACACAGAAGTTCCTTCCTCTAGACTCTTCTCTCAGTGCCCTGAGCCTGAGTCCTGGCCTCTTCTTCCTGGGGTGCAAGCTTACCAGTGGGCAGAGTTCCCTCATGCCATCCCTGGTGCCCAGAGTTCAGCAATGGTGGGTCCCAGCTCAGCCAACCTGTGCTCCCTCATTCCACTGATGTGCCCTCCTGGCCCCTGCCCAGTGGCCAACTGGGGCCTGAATAAGACGTAGAGCATGGAATTTGTCAGAGCCACCACTGACTATAGCAGCCCCCTTTGCTATACTTTGGGTATGGTTTTATTGATCCTCCAAATTGCATGTTGAAATTTGATTCCCAGTGCCAGTGTGGGGGTACTGGGAGGAGTTTGGTCCATGAGGGTGAATCCTTTATGGATGGCCTGGTGCTGAGCTCTCGCTTTATTGAGAACTTGGTGTTACCTGTACAAAAGCCTGGCACCTCCCTCCTTCTCTCCTCCTTCCTCTCTGGCTGTGTGATCTTGACACATGGCAGCTTCCCTGCCCCTTCTACCTTGAGTGAAGGCTCTCTGAGGCCTTCCCAGAAGCAGATGCTGGTGCCAGGCTTCTGGTACAGCCTGTGGAACCATGAGCCAAATAAGCCTCTTTCCTTTATAAATTCCCTATGCTGTGCCTCCATGTCTCTCCTCTGTCTTGGTGACTCTGCTGTGGCTAGCCCCAGCCCTGCTGGGTCACCCAGACCTCACCTTAACTATTCAGAGGAACACCTTTGAACAGATTTTTGTACAAAGAGAAACAGAAATAAGGCTCAGGGTCCATAGCTCAGTGAGTAGGTTGGCAGGTTTGAGACCAGGCCTGCTAAACAACAATGACAACTGCAACCCCCAAATAGCTGAGCATTGTGACAGGCACCTATAGTCCCAGCTACTTGGAAGGCTGAGGCAAGGGAATTGCTGATGCCCAAGAGTTGGAGGTTGCTGTGAGCTGTGACACCATGGCATTCTACCGTGACAGGAGGGTGACATAGTGAAACTCTGTCTCAAAAAAATAAATCAATAAAAAAAGAGAAGGAGAAATAAGGTATGCTCCAAATGTCCCATTTCATGTATCATCCTCATTTGTATGCAAATACTGCTTGACCATTACAGAAAAAGACCTGCTAAGCTTCCTTCTGTGCTATTGATTGACTTATAACAATAACCTTTCCAAATTGCAAAAGGTCACCTGATGTGTTTCTATCTGCCAGCCTGGCAGCCCAAACTTCCCTCCTGCTGCCCAGGATTTCCTACAAGACTAGGCCACGATCCTCAGGGAAATTCCAATTGCTATGGGCCTGTGGCTTCACCCATCTCAATCTGCACTTTCAGATGTGAGGAGAGACACCGGGCTATACTCTGAACTGGGGGAACTCTTAAAACCATTCACCAAGGAGGAGGCTGAGAGTCTGTGTGCAGGCTTCTCCCAAAGGGATGGTGTTGTTCACATTAGCTGAGAGTCACTCTGGGGCCACAGGCTGATGTAAAATCAGAACATCATGTCTCATAGCAAGTTAGCCCCACAGAGGTTTGATTCCCTTGAATCAGACTTTGGAGTCATGTCTCATCTTTTAGAAATGATCAATGTGGCTTTACAAGGCCTAGAGAATGGGTGTTGCCAGGATACAGGGCTGACTCCTTCCACTAGGCCATTACTAAAGGCCAACAGGAGCAGGATTGCTGGTGAAATACAAACCTCTACCCTTCCAGATGACAAGGTCCCATTTCACACACACCTAATTCCCACTGAGCTAGGAACAGTGCTCTTACAGAGCAAGGCCATAATAAATGTCAGAGCTCCAGATAGTGAACAAAGCTATGCGGTTCAAAAACAAGGCTTGGCCACTCACTTTAGTTGTTAGGAAATTCCAGTGTTTGGTCAGTTATATAGAAACCTCCTGCCCTATCACCTGTAGGGAAGATGCCACCTGCCATCTGAGTTGCTGGCCACAGTGCAACTGGATATTCCAACTGCTATTGCCAGTGGGGTTGGGGGTTCGTAGAGCCTACCTGCTTCACCAACAAAGACCTCCACGGGTGCACTGGCTGGGCTCTCGCCGATGATGTTGTAGGCGGTCATGATCACTTCATAGCGCCGGTACTTCTTTAAATCTACATTATTAAAGGAGACAGGAGTCAGCCTGCACCAGGACTACCCTCCATGAACCACATTGACAGAATCAGCACCCTCTGAAGGGGGGCTGGGGAATAAGCTTTTTTCCATGAAGAAGCCTGTGAAATGCTCCATTTCTTATGGGCAGGGGCTTTCCACTTCCTCTTATGAATCAGGTAAAAGGTAGCACAAAGCTCCCTCTAAAAAAAGCAGAAGATTTAGAAAACAAAACACAGCATGGGCCTGCCTCTTGGTCCAGAATATCTTCTTGAAACTAAGAGTAAGCCAGAGTAAGACTTTGGATATTTTTTTTAAAAAAATGTAAAGACATTGGTAAAACAAAGACCTTTGAGTTTTTAATGACCATGTCCTGGGAGAAAGGGTGTGGGCAGCTGTACGGAGCAGGTGGCAAGTGTGGGCTGTGCACAAAGTGACAAAGACAGAGTAACTGACCTTTAAGCCAAAACATTCTGGAAGGTTCTCCCACTTTTTAATATTGCTTTGCAGGTACTTAGCTTTTGTGAGGCTCTGTGTGTGCATTTGAAAACCTGTGTGCTGCTGGGGATGGTGACACACATCAACATATCAGGCTTCAGACTAGGCCTCCTACGAGCTACTAGCTCAGTAGAGCTTCAGGGAATCAGACTACCAGGGTCCTCCCATCACCAGGGCCAAGGAAATGTTTCCAGTTTCTGCCCATACAGCTGAGTCAGGACCCAGCACCCTAGTCTATACCACTGCTGGCACCTTACAAACAGCCCATGGAGGGGGCTTCCTGGATCATGTTAGCCTGGCATGTTAGTCTCAACTCAGAGACCAACTGAGACTAGGGAAAGAGTGGACAGAACCAGAAAAGTATGGACATGGTGCAGCCCTGTGGGCTCAGGCCACCCCTCCCTGGCTTTTCAGAATCCAATAATTGAGAATTCTGAGCTTGGGAACCCTTGAAGGCAGTGGGAAGCAAGAACAGGACAGCATGGACAGCCTGAAGGAGGCCCTCCCCTGGTGGGGTATAGGGAGGGCTAGCCCCCCTCCACTTTCTAAGCCAGCCAAGCCAATCAAATTATAAGTCCCTGTTAGCCCCACCCCTAGCCCGGAATCAGGGGAAGCAACATAGTTTGGTAAAGTGGAAAGAAGGATGACTACATAAACAAAATGTGGTCTACCCAGACAAAGGTATACTACACAGCTTTAAAAAGCAAGAACGTTCAGACATCTGCTCTGATGTAAATGAACCTTGAGGGTGTTATGCTCAGGGAAATAAGCCAGACACAAAAGGACAAACATTGTACAATTCTACTTACGTGAGGTCCCTAGAGCAGTCAAATTCATCTGGACAAAAAGTCGAAAGGGAGTTCCCAGGGGCGGGATGGGGGACAGGGAGCTATTACTTAAGGGAGGCAATTTCAGTTTGGGAAGATGAGAAAATTCGAGAGAAGGATGGTGGCGACGGCTGCACAACAATGTGAATATGCTTAAAGCCACTCAATTGCAGACTTCAAAATGGTTGAGAGGGTAAATTTTTTTCTTATGTGTATTTTACCATAATAAAAGAGTTAAATAAAATATAGAGGGGAGCCAGAGAGGAGATCTAATTTAATCTAAATTTCCTTTTTGTCTTCAACTTAAAGACTAGATGTCAGTAAATCACCCCAGCCTCTTTCTAAAAGTTTCTTTTCCTGTCTCCTTGGTGGTTTTGGTATGTTGAGAAGCAGCATTTGACAAGGGGAATTCCAGAAGTTAGAGCCATTAATCCACTCTAGTTTTCACTTGGTCCACTGAGAGGCCAAGTGGCTCTGGCCACAACATGCCCCCTGCTCAAGGCCCCCCGCAGGCAGCATCCACTTACGTGTTAGCTCGTATGTTGTCAGGGTGGAGCTGCTGTTCACCATCTTGAAGCTGCTCTGGGCTAGGGTCAGCAAAGCAGAGAGGCAGTCATTGCTGGGAAGCGGTTAATGCATATGGTCACAGAGGGAGCAGGAAGAGGCACAACCTCCCTCGCATGCTGTTCTGGCTCTCCTGCAGCACCCCTGACCTGTTGCGCAAGAGTGCAGAAACTATAGCTTTCCTAGTTCAAAATCATTCTTTTTTAAGCACCAAAGGAGGCAAGAAAAAATTCATCTTTCTCTGTTGCACTCCTTTTAAGAAAAAGATTTGTTGCATAAAATTCTGATTCAGTCAAAAGGCTGAACTTAAGGACCAGCAAGGCCATAGTTTCCTTAAGGCAGTAGGTCCCCCCATGCACTAACAACCATGCTGCTGCCCACACTCCCTACGGCTCCCCGGGGGTTACTTTTTTGTAAAAGAGCCCAACCCAAGACAGGTATGGGTATGCCTGACCTTCTGATCCATCAGAACATATTCGTATTACAACATAGTGACAAGTGGCACAAGGGGGGACATGATGTCAGTTTTTGCAGGGTTCCCTGTGGCAGGAACAGCTGTCAATTTGCTCCAGAGGAAGGCATGCATGACCAGGTGTATGAGCCCAGCTGTACCAGGGGGATCTTTCTGTTTTGTTGTGCTTTGATTTTGTGACAAAGCCTGGGAAAATGCTGATTATTGTCTGGTCACCAGCAAGGGACGCCTTCAGAGCATGCCCAGAGTGTGTACAACAGCTGAGTGGTTTCCTTTCTTCAACGTTTACCAACACTGCTCCTGGGATTGGCCAGGGTTGAGATATGTGAGCTAGCTCACCAGCTGCCATCTGCACACTTGGCCCTCATGGCAGGGTCCGGGTGTGGGGGCTTGGTGAAGGAACTAGGCAACCTCCTGAAATAGTGGAGTTGGCAGAAGGCAGGACGTGCCGTCCAGCATCTACATGGCACATTCCTAGAGCTTCTCCCTCACTCTGTCCCCAGTATGAGGAGGTGAAGGCCAAAGAGTACTTTCTGTGATGTGGTCTAACCTCTTTCAGGAGGAGAGAAGAGGAGGAGGCAGTAGCCCTCCCCTCACCCACAGTTCCAGAAACTGCCTTGAAGGCAGCAGGATTACTGTCAAACTGTGCCAGCGATCATGGCAGCATAGGGTGGGCATGGTCAGCCCAGGAATGAGATACTAGGCTCCACACAGAGGCTGTGTGCCTTGATGGCTGGGGAGCCCTCGGACTCCTTGGGTCCTATGACAGGCCCCAAACCACTCTCCCTTTGAGGTAGCAGCACATTGTCCCTGAGGGCCTGATACGGTTCTCCCTTAACATGAACTCTGGCAGAAAGGCCCCACCGCCTCCCAGTGGCACTGCCCACCTCACCCCTGCATCCCACATGCTCCTGGCAGGTGAACTGCTTGTTCCTGTTCCCTGAGGAATACCTCTCACCGCCTCCTCCTTGGCATTTCCATCAGAATTTGCATTGAGCAGATGCCTAGGGAAGCTCTCTGCCCAGCCCACAGTGACTGAGGGGCATTATGCTCACCAGAACAGAGGGGACATGCCTCACCTGTGAGCTCCGCTCGTAAAGCTGAAGGGCTCTTGAGCATCTTGGCCTCAGGGCTGGACCCTGCCTCATATTCCAGCTCCCGGTAATAGATCCTGTATCCCTGTAGGAGGCCATTCAGGCTCTCATCCCTTGGAGGCTGCAAAGACATCACACCTACTCAGCCACTTGGGGACAGCCTGAATTTGAGGCTTGGTCACCACCCCCTACCACACAGAAGTCACTAGCTCATAGGACAAATGTCAGATTCATGAAGAGGATCATCGAAACTTCCCAGGGCATAGAACTGAGTCTCTGAACCTCAGTTTTCTTGAGCATATGTGTGGGGATATAAGCATCTTATCAGATGAGCCCCAAGTCTGGGGCAGGAGATAGCCCAGACCGACGGCAAGGAAGCTGACCATTGTGGGGAAACCTCAGGATTCAACCTGGGCCTGAACAGCCCACCAGCTGGCCCACCTTGCCTCCCGCTGCCTGGCCACCTAGGCTGTGGCAGTCTTTCTTGCTGAGCCCCCCATTGATCCCTCCACATGTGAGGTCACTTCACTTCATCCAGCTCAGGCCTAAGTGTAGAATCCCCATGGGCCCTCCAATGATGGTGACATGAGAAGGACCTACGACAGACCATGTGCTCATTAAAATTTTAAATTCAAGTGGAATATGAAGGACAGATAGATAAGGAAATGGAGGTTTGGATCTTGCTGGAATTTAATCACACGTGTGTGGAGTCCCAGGATCTGGACTAATCCACGTTAGGACATGTCTGCCTGGCATTCAAGATGTAGCCTCAGGATTCCTTCTTCCCTCAATTGGTTTCTGTTGTAAAGTATGTTTGGGGAGGATGTTTCCATTTAGGTGACTGATCTGTCACTGAAAGAAAGATCCTCCCACGCCATGTGACTTCCCATAAAGCCTCAACTATCACAGTGCCCATCCATGTGTTGGGCCTCCAACAATCTGGTTTTTTTTCTTGGGCTATTCAGATAAGGAATAAGGGATCAGAAAGAAGGTTGCAGGCAAGGTCATGGAGCCTTGCGCAAGGACAGGGATGTGCACGGAACTCTCCATGTCTCCTACCCTGTTACTCACTCTGTGAGGCCACCAGTGCCTCAGTATACCATCCTACTCCCTAAGCGAGTCACAGCTTTCCTGCCTGAGGATCCTTTGTTGAACACTGTCTCTCCAAAAAGATATGTTCAAATCTTACCCCTAATACTTGTAAACTAGAACTTATTTGGAAACAGGGTCTTTACACATATAATTAGTTAAGGCAAAGTTATAGTGGATTAAGGTGGGCCCTAATGTGACAGTGACATCCTTATAAAAAGAAGGAAATTTGGATACAATGACATAGTACAGAATGTCATATGAAGATGGAGGCAGAAACTGGAGTGACACATGTACAAGTCAAAACATGCCAGAAGCTGGGAAGGGCAAGGAAGGATCCTTCCCTGGTGCCTTCAGAGTGGGCATAACACTGCTAATACCCTGACTTTAGACATTTGGCCTCCAGAACTTAGCGAGAAGTTGTTGTTCTAAGCCACCTGATTTGTGGTAATCCGTTATGGCAGTGTCAGGAAAGCAATGCACCTGTGCTGTCCAAATACTCACTCGCCAGTTCTCACTATCTGAACCCAGGTGCCAAGAGGATCTGGATATTTAGATAAATCATTTTGCCTTTGAACTCTTGCTACTTGATGACCCAAAACTCAAAATTTGAAGAATGTACTATTTGTTGCTCTCCAAACTCTCCAACAGACAAGGAATACTCAGATTGATGTAGCAAGCAGCAACATGCATTCATGCAAACATGTCCATGTTTATTCAGGGTGTTTTAAAAATTGAGATCGGCTAACGCATTGACTCCTGCAGCCTTGGGGCTACTACAGTACAGGGCTGCTGGCAGTTCTCTGTCATTCTCCAAGGAGTCACCTGTAATACCTCCAATTCAGGATCAGCACAACAGCATAAATTTCCCCCATCAGATGCAGAAAAGTGTAACGGGAACCAGAATGGACTTCCCAGGTCTCAATCATCCATGTCAGGGGCACAGCAACTCCACATGGGAGGCCCCACTCCAGCCTGGGCACAGCCCCACTCTTCCTGGTCTGAGGAGTCTGACCCCACATGCAAATCCAGAGGCAGAGGGATTGTCATCCAGTGGCTCTGTGTCTGAGCCCCTAGTGTTCCCCATATGGGATGCTTGCCAACCCCCCACAGCCCTCCTCAACTGTGCTGCAAGATACAAGGGTCACCCATCTATCTGGCAGGCTATAGCTTCAGCTCTGAGGTCTCCTCCTGGCCACCAGGGACCAGGGAGGGGGAATGGTGTGGCCAGGCATTTGGATGCTTTGCCTCCAAATTCTCAACAGGGGGATTCAGACTATCATTTTGGGAGGGACTTTTTCCATAGGCTCAACAGGATGGGGGGTTAGACTATCATCTTGGGAGGACTTTTTCCATAGACTTTTCCTTTTCTCTCTTTACCTTTCACCTGCCATCACCAGCAGCAGAGGGGACCATGGGGTTGGCTCTGCTCCAGCCCTCTGTCTTGGCCCTGGTTGGCCATCTGCACAGGGCCTGTGGTGCAGTTGGACACTATGGTGCTCTCAGGCCAGAACAGCTGACCCAGAGCCCAGGGATTCTGATATCAGGTGAGTTTCTTGCTTTTTCCCCTCTTACAGCTACCAGGGTTAGCTAGTAAAAATAGAGGACATCCAGATAAATCTGAACCTCAGAATCATTGTTCTAGAATCACATTTTAGTGGATAGCCAGCATTTTCCAGGATACTGACTTTCCCCCCTTTCCCAAAGGCTTTCCACCAGGACAACATACAGGTGGAAATGTTTTATAAATCACTTCACAAGAACAGAGCTGGTAAAACACAGAAAGTGAACCAGCACAGATGAGGGCACCTTCAGGAGGGATATGCCTGGTGCCTGGAGTGGGACGGGTGGTCAGCAGGGCAGATTTTCCTGGGATTCATCAGAAAAACATCCCAATGGGGGACCTGGGAGCTCAGGAAGCTGAGAGCTGGCAGCAGAGGGAGGGGTGAGGACTGTGGCACAGCCCAAAGCTGGGCTGGGGAGTAAAAGGGGTTATAGCTTGCACTGTGGCCTTTATAAATAAAGGAGTAAATGTTCTCCTTTTCTTTTCTACCAATTTTGATGAGAAAACCTTAATGTTTGGGTTGACTTGAGTATCCAGCAATGGAAGTCACAGCTGACCGGGGCTGTTCATTTGTTCTCTTGCCCACCCACCCCAGGCCATACCCCTCCGTTAGCACTGGGCATTTTAGGCCCTTTCCTTAGTACAAGGGGTGTTGGCAGGGTCCATTTTCAGATTTTCCTCCTTGTAGAGCCTACAGAATTGTTTTCAGAGCAGTTTTTAGGTTTTCAGATTTTTTCTCCCACCACTCCTTACTCAAAGAGTAGGTGCCATCCGATACCCCTGCTGAACTGCAAATTGGTGGCAGATAGGTACTGTTGTAAAAGCAGTCCCTGGGCCTGAGTCAGGGGTCTACATTCTGTGTCACCCACATAGGCAGGGAGACTAGCCAGCATAGAGTTTCCTCCAAGCCCAGGAACAGCCACAGTGATGTGGAGACAGAGGTGGAAATCTTGTTTTTTTGTGTGTGTATACATAACATGTGGTACACGCACACACGCATACACACACAGACTCACATAACCACAGGATGGAGGTTCCAGGCAATTTACTATTTCATATTTCAACTCTAGTCTTGATTTTCTTGCTGGCTATAGTTGAGATTGAAATTAAAACCGTATTCGGTAGGGTATCCTTTTGCAAACACAATTGCTAACCACATTATAACAGACAGACGTGGCCCCTAAGGACGAGAGGAGAGCTCTGTGCCCAGGATCCTGCCTGCTCCGTGGTGAGGAAGATCAGGAAGGCTCCCCTCTTAGGAAGCTGGACCTGCTGTGCATGCTGCACCCCACAGTGGGCTCAGAACATCTGGTCGAGCAAATGCATGAGAGTGCTGAGCTCTGCACTGTGGGGGGGAGCAGTCTCAGCCTTGCCATCTCACCAGGTCTACAGATCCCCCAGGTTAGGATGTGCAGGATGCCAAGGGAGCCTCAGAAAGGGAGTGCTTACCATCCACAGCAAAATCAAAGGATAATTAAAAAAAAAAAAAAAGTCTTTTGAGCTGCCCTTGAAGGAGGAGGGAGGTGTCGATGAGGGGAAGAAGCCACAGAGCCTTGACAGACCCATCAGGCAGGAGTGATATGAAGGGAAAGGAGGGGCTCAGGTGGTGGGACAGGTATCTACAGACTCAGGAAGAGCAGCCAGGCCCAGGGGACAGTTCCTGGGCTTGAGTCAGGGCCAGTCCAGATTTTGTGTGACTCCACTTAGGCAGAACTCAGGAGACTGGCCGGAGTAGAGCTTCCTCCAAGCCCAGGAAGAGCCACAAATGGGCTCAGTTGGTGCCCTGGGCTGCTGCTGCTCCTCATTACCAGTGAGTGTTGTGAGTGTGCACAGATGGAGCCCTTTGCCGAATGGGAAATGGCAGAGGCTTCCAAAACCCTGGGGCTTTTGACTTCCCTAGGCCCTGACAGGCAGAGATATGTGCCCAGAACAGCTGGGCACCCGGCAGCCTGCTCTCTTTGCTCAGGGCTCTAGCATGTCAGATGGCCCACACAGTCCTGCTGAGCATCCCTGGACTCTGTCCTTTCCCTTCCTTTCTAGCAGGATGTGGGTGTGGCAGGGGTCTGGGCAGTGCCGATGAGAAATCTCACACTTCCATTTCTGGGGTCTGGTCTGTCTTGAGTTATGCAGAAGAGGGAGTCAAGTAGGCAGATCAAAGGCGTACAGCTGGGTCTCCATAAATGCCAGCAACCTCACCCCAAAGATCACCTTCAAAGCCTCACTCCCTGTCCCAGATTATACCCGTGGCAGCTTCAGGCACTCAGACTGCAGCAGGAAGATTGCAAAGGCCCCTGGCCAACTCTATAAACATACATGAGACCAGAGAGAGGATTAAGGAGAGAGCAATTTCCTTGTAGGAGAAGAGGAAAGCTGAGGCTGGGGGTGACCAGACTCAATTTACCAAAAATGTCAAATAAGCAGAATGTTAGGAGGTTTGGAAAATAAAAATGTCCATGCCAGGGACCCAATGTGGATCTGTAGCTGGCAGCAAATGCACCATCCCGCACTTCATGTCTACATGTTCTGGGGCTGGACACGGTGGGGAAGAGGCTGAGGGCCACTAATTTTGGACTCACAGAAATTTCTAGCATTAGAGATATACGGAGAAGAGGCCAAGCACCTTTGCTCCATAGCCATGGACTGGATTCCACATTTGGCCAACAAGCTAGCTGCCGTCTGCTTGCACCAGTAATCTCAGAGCATCTGAAGGGTCAAAATGTGGCCTTTCCCAGCAGGAGTCTTCTAGGTCCAAGGAGGGGATTAGGTAAACATACAGCTCCAAGGGTGGCTTCTCTAATGGTCCCAGTCCCTCTGTAAGCAGGCCCCATCTTCCTGATGGGCACTTTACTTACAAAGGCCCGGTAACTCTGCAGAAACTGCCTGCATGCTGTTCTGAATTGGGCTCACCATACTTTCTATTCCTGGAGTTTAGGTTGAACCTGTCTGTAACTCGTGAAAGAAGGGTCAGCCATCATAAAGGCCCTTGGGAAGTGTTAGCAGGTCCGCTTCATGTAACACGTGGGGTGGAGAAGGGATGGGCTGAGATCAGGGTCTGAATCAAGGCCTGCTTCTGTACCACCTTGCAGTGTGAGCTTGGGCTTGCTGCTTAGCCCAAGTCCATAATAGGTGAGAGTATGGCTAGTGGGTCTACAGAGCAAAGGGACCCTAAACAAAAGGTTCTCTTTGTACTCCCAGACCTGCCTCCCAGCCCTCAGCTCTGATCACACTATGCCTAAAGCTTCTGACTCAGGACATGCCGCCAGAGTGCAAGGATGTATCTGGGTCCTGCTCATTTCTATGTGTCCACAGCACCTATGACAGGTTTTAGACATGGCAGGTGCTCAACAAATGCTGTGGACGTGAGTTGGATTTGCTGGAGTCAAAGACAACCCCATCTATTCTTAATTTCATCCTGGATTGGCTGTGCACATGGGCAGTGCTTGAAGGGAACTAGGAACTCCTCCTCAAAGATGTCTGCCCTCTGCCTACCACATATCAGAGATTCTACCAGCAGATTCTTTTGAGGGTCTTGCCTGTATTTCATTTTTCAAGAACCCCCTGCTAAAATGCAGGATGACCTAGCAGGAGCACACCTGTGTTTTATCACTGACTGTAGCAAGCAGGAGGAGGACTGTGTGCTGGGAAAGATGTAGAGGCAGCGGGGCTGAGTGGAGGGAACAGCCAGGACGGAAGTGCTCAGGACACATGTCAGCCACACTCCCTCTAGCTGCCTGTGCAGTCAGCCGCTGTCCTCTGCTTTTCCACCCAGTGTCCTCTGCGGATAAGGACCTGGGTCTTAGGAACCTGAGGCTTCATGGCAAGTACAAGGCAGACCTAGCCCTAAAGTTGAAATCTAACCTGACTGCCATGGTTTCCTAGGCAGCTGAGCTTCCAGTTCACGTTCCAGTGACTTATGTTTCCCGGAGAGTAGAATTGGGATTTCCTCTGGGATTAAGTCTCAGTAGTTTAGCCGAGCAAAGGGGACCCAACATGTCTTCCCCTGAGACACATTACCTTTTTGCGTGGCCTACAATGCCCTGTGCCCAGCACTGTTCTCTTGGCCTTCTACCTAGGGAGGCCTGTCCATCCTCCCAATTTTCCCACTAATGAGTTACAGAGTTCATTGCCCAGGATGAAATCTTTTTACATTTTATAATCTTTCTCGCTCACCTCTGGGGGCTCTACTGCTACCCAGGAGCTGGCTGTGGATGTCAAAAGAAAAGGAAGCAAACTCTCAAGATGTATTCTGAAGAGGTCCCAATGTTTCTCTAGCCTTCACCCAGACAGCTGAGGACCTTCTCTTAGGAAGGTGCCCATTGTAACCCATAGTCCACCTTCACTGAGAGCTTCATGCATGATGTAATCTATTGCTTAGGACTTTTTCTTTGCTAAAAAACAGCTTCAAAACCCACTTAGACAAATCTGCAGCCACACGAGGGGCAATGCTTTTGAGTGGCAGATCGTACAATCCACTGGAAGTTTTAATGTTAAAACAGCTTAAATGTTGTGATCAATTCAGAAACATTAATGTCTATTATGAGCTGTACTCAGTGTGAATACAATACTACCACTGCCTAAAATATACATTCCAATTTGTAATTTTCAAATAGAACTGGACCCCATGAAAGGCAAAGATTGTCCTTCTAAGACAAATCAAACCTGAAAGATTGCCATGGGGGGGAGCATTTAAATGGGCTTGCAACCTTAAAATCACAGGCAGTGTTTGTATTTTTAAACAAATTATTAAAAATGGGAGGGGGGTATATAGGTGAAACATTTCATTTGGAATGCAAATCTATATTTAAACCTAGTTTCTTTTTCTTTGTTCTGTTCCTTCTGATTTAGCAAATTACTCATAATTTTAATTATACTTCAATTGCCTGCCAGTTGCCAGACATTTATGTCTACAATACATTGTATTGACCACCTCCTGCTCTGGCCTTCCCACAATTAGTTTGTTCTATTGGGCTCTGGAGGGAGACAGCTGATGGACACGCAGGCCAGGTTCCTTTAGTGCAGCTCTTCCCAGAGCTGTCCAACAGCCCGGAGGGGGCATAGAGCCCTGTGCCAGTGAGAAGCAGGCAGGACCCTGGGGCTGACAGCAGGCGATTGTTCACAGCTCTTGTTTAGAGGAGGTGATGCATCCCAGCCCTGACACACGCTGCCTTTACAGAAAAGGAGCTTACCTAGTTATTGGCAGGCCGCTGCCATGTCTACAAAGAAAATGCTAATTTTCCGGTGGCATTCAATGCAGTACAAAGGACCAATCTTCTTTCAGTGGATTGTGTTAGAGGAGGGTGGGAAACAGAAGTGCTTGGGATCCTGAATTTCCATTTTTGAATGTCTTCTACCTCCTCCCAAAGATACTGGTGGAGAGGCTGAAGCCAGACTATGTAGATCTCACAGACAGAAAGACCAGTGACACCTAACACAACTTTATACTGCACCTATGGGAGCCAGAGGAGGAACTTGGAGCCAGAGAGGCCTCTCAGGGTCACAGTCACTTGGTAGCAAACTGGGGCCCTTTGTCAATTTGACAGTGGCTTCCCAGAGGTGGAGAGGGGCCCAGACTGAGTTCTTTTGGTTCCTGCTCTAACTCCTATATGCTGTGACCTAGAGAGGGCCAAGTGCATAGCAGAGAATTTCCAGTTTCACCAGGAGACACTGGGAATGTCTTTCATCACCTGAAAGGTTTCCATTCTACCCAAAGCAGCAGTGTCTAAACAATAGGAAGGAGGTGAAGTGGCCCATGATTCCTCTGTCAAGGCATGAAGGAGATCACATACCTTTAACAGAAACCTAGTATTACTCCTACCCCCTTGGCTCCCGTAAGTGCAGTCCCAAGTTGGATTAGGGTGATTGACAGGAAATTGCCAATTTTACCCTTTAAATATGGTCATATTTCACATGTACTAAAGTAACATGCACTGACACCCCCCCTACTCCTGCCCAATTGGCAAACACAATTGGGGAAATCAAAGACTTTAGAGGTCAGCAGTCCCCAGCTGGATAGTCCAGAAAGCACCTCTGGGCACACAGACCATCTTCCTGATCCCCAGCCCTCCAGAGGCCTCTCAGGCTGACCTTGCCTTGCTATGGGTCTCTGAACATAGACCAGCATTCACTTTCATCCACCCGGTCCCATGGCATTCCTGTTTTATGGCCCCAAAGCCCCTGATTTGGCCTCAGGAACATCCCTTGTTGACCAGGAGCTTCAAATGCTGTCAGTTGTGCCTACTTCAATTGGTCAGCCGTCCCTGCACAGCTACGTTCAACATCTGCCCCTCTGCTCTGAGACCAGGGATGAGCCCCACAGATTTCCACCTCATTCCTCAGCTGGGCTTTCCTCAGGGTCCTGTACTTCCTGGACAGTTATTTTCCCTGTTAGTTTTTTCCTCAATGCTCCTCATTGTTAGCAAACACTACCCAAGATTGGAAATACGAGAAAGAGGCAGCCATGTGTCCTTTAATTCCTTATTGGAGCACCGTTTAACAGGTCCACCAAGGGCCGTGTGATTATCTCAGAGAATGTGACCTAGTTTGATTCACTGTTCACAGGAGAATGGACCCAGACTTTGAGAAAATACATGTAATCCTATAGATATTGATCTGGTTGCAAGTGATTTCTCTAGAAAAGATAACTCCAAAGGTTACAGTTTTACTCCCCTGTAGGACATTAACCAGTTGTGTGTGTACACAGGAGCCTTACTGAACATTCTTGTCAAACACCCATAGATATCCAGCTCCTCTAATGTTCTTTGAACCAGCCTCACCATCCTGCTGGGCCCTCCTTAATGAGCTGAGTACAAGTTCACTGTGTGTGTGCACTGCAGTCTGTTTGATTTTCAGTGTTTTGGAAATTATACTTTAACACCACTTTCCCTTCGGTTTGCAAGCCCAATGACAGTGTTTCCTTTGTTCTGCTCTCAAACATTTAGCACAGGGCTCGGCTTGCAGTCCATGTCCAGCTGATGTGGCCGAATGAGCAAGAGAAAGAGAACACATTTTACAAAACACGTGTGATTCCCCTGACTCTTACCTGCCACTGGATCAGAACAGAGGAAGTCGTGTGCGGCGTGGCAGAGACACAACCTGGAGGCTCTCCTGGAACTGAAATCCACACAAGAAGAAAGCAAAGATTAGAATGGTTCTCTAAGTATCTAGCCACCCTCTGGGGCCAGTCCTGAGAGCATGTGGGAAGCTAACAAGCCCAGTCTCCTTTCCTTCCCGAGGGATCCCCTTTCTCCTTGCCCTTTCTCAGAGCTTCCCAGGGTGGCCCTTCAAAACCTGTGCCCAGGAAAGAAGGGACCCAATTCTAACAGTATCCCTGACAAACAGACCCAAGCCAAAATGTCCAAATGAGTTTTGCTCTCTCCATGGTAGATTTTCTGAGAGCCAGTCCTCCATAATGCCACCCTGGCAGCTTCCTGCCTCCAGACCCTCCCTACAGTTCTGGGATCTGGGGGAGAGGGCACATATCTTTAAAAAAATTTTACTATCACTAATTATTATTATTATTATTAAGATACTTAGAGCAGAGCTACTTCTCCTGAATAGGGCAAATAATGAAGCCAGGTCACAGTGCTCTTGGCTTGAGACACTAATGTGACTATCATGGAAGAGGCTGATTTCTGGTGAGGCTATAGCTAGAGGGAAAAGCAAGGCTGAAGGGTAGTCTGCCAAGGTGTAGGTGGCAGCAAAGGTTCTGCTATTCTCTGGGGGACAAGGCTTGTTTGACCTCTGTTCATCATCATGCTTCACACCCTGACCAAACTGAAATCTTTCTCAGTATGCACCCTGTCCAGGAGGTCTTCTCTGCTCCTTTCCCACACCCCTCTGTGTACTTTGGATTTGTGTGGTCCCATCTTGGGATATTGCATTGACCTCTCCATGTCTCCCTGACTGGAAGATCCCTGAGACCCAGCAGGAACCTGGCACATTTTCTGCTTTATGTATGGTGACTTCCCTGAATGAGGATCTTCTCCCCATATCCCCACCTGTGTGTCTGACAGATGCCCTCCACCTAACTCCCAAGATTCATCCCTGGGTCACCTGTTCTATGATTCTCCTCTGGACCTGCCAGGCCTCCCCCACCTCTGGTCCCAACCTCAGCAGTGCCTGTATAAGTCGCACATCCCCTGCCCAGCTCTGCTTTAAGGACAGACCTCCCTCTATGTCCTCTGAATCTCCTGCTTCTTAAGGGTGGACCCTCTCCTCAGCTTTCCTGGAGAAAGCTAGAGCAAAATTAGAGGTGCTTTCAATAGCCTCAAATTGTGAGATTGAACAGGGAAATAAAAATCACCATAATAAGGAAATACTTATCAGTAGCCATCACATACTCAGAGGACTCTCCCTATCTGGCAGGGCTCCCCAGCCCCAGGAGTCAGCCAGGGCCCATCAGTCTCTAGCCGATAGTGGGAGACAATGCTGTACAGGCACAATGCAAAGAGCTGCGGAGAGAACTGCACATCTCAGAGAAGAAGACAAGATAGGGCATCAAAGCACTGATTTGAATATCAAAGGATGAGAAAGGCCTGCAGGGAGCTTGAAGAGGCCCTTGGATATTTTTTCAGAAAAGGCCCACTTGGATCACACAGTTGGGGCAAAGAAGGATGTTGTGTCTTGCTCTGGCACAATCTGTCAGAGATATTACAACAACAAAACCAGCTTGTGTGGTTTTTTCTTTATCCTAAAAAATAGTGCTTAGCTTCAAATATTACCTCAATTGTGTTACATGCAAGATGTAAAGGAACTCATGGGCGCAGTTTGGGTTTTGTATTTTAGTTCTAATGAAACCTTTACCTGGCAGTTTGTGTGAAGTCAGCCCCCACTTTAATTGGGGATTAATTTGGAGGCTTTCCTAGCTATAAATGGCTTTGGCCTCCAGCACCTCTGGAGTTGCCTCATCTTTTGTTTTCCCCACACTATGACCTCAGGGCTGCTCCTGGTACAGTGCTGACTGGACCATGCCACAGGCACTTCTCCCCTGAACCCTGCTGGCTTCTCTCCTCCCTGACTTCCCCCTGGGCGCTAATAAACTCCTGGGATTAGTGCTCATAAAATA
Organism: Arctocebus calabarensis; assembly: GCA_963573935.1. Taxonomy (NCBI): domain Eukaryota; kingdom Metazoa; phylum Chordata; class Mammalia; order Primates; family Lorisidae; genus Arctocebus; species Arctocebus calabarensis. Next base: position 2,077 of record CAUYON010100167.1, on the reverse strand, counting down.
GTCTGGTTGAGAAAACGACTATTGGCTGCAAAAAAAGCCATTCTCTGGCCTTTCCAGAGAGCATAGCTGGGGGCCTGTTAGAGGCTGGAGGCTCCTCTTCTCAAGGGCACAAGCCCTCAAAGTTTGGCTCCACTGGGAGTGCTGGATTCACAGCAAAGCAGTCTCTGTGGGCTGCTGAGAAACAGAGCATGGTCTCCCCCTGCCCCTTTGCAGGTCCCTAAAGTCACATGAGGCCTGTGTCAGAAAAACTAAACTTCTAGGTCTTAAACAGAGTAGAACTGAAGATGTGAGGTCATAAGGTGGGCCAGCTGGAAATTGGTTTATTTGAGAATTGATCCACTGGTGTGTTAAATAGAAAAGATAGTGGTTTGGGAATTGTAATAAAGTGCTGCAGGGTGAACTAAGTGCTCTGGTTTCTGGCCCAGGACCTGAGTAGCAGCATCTCTTATACCTCCTCCATCCTTCTCCATCCTATCAGTCCACTGGCACCGCTGGACACGTCTGCCAGGGCTGTCTCACAGATTCAGTATGGGCTGGGGTCACAAAATTACAATAAATCTTCAGGCCCAATTTTTCCAAGGTAGAGCAGAATGGGTGAAAACGCCCCCTGGAGCTTTGAGGAAATCTTTCCTCCATCTCTCATCTGCGCTATCGTCAAACGGTGGCTTGTGAACAAGAAAAATTGGGAAAACCTCCTAAAAACTGTTACCTGCTGACATTTATTTTTAACTACGCTATCAATTATTCAATTTCTGGGATACTAATCAGAAACCAATCAAAGAAATTTCCAATCCATTTGGAAGCTCCTGAAACCTTGATTTACAACCACAGGGTGTATAAGTCCAAGCAGCTTATGACTAATGGGATTCTCCTGCTCACCACCACTCTCTGGGGATCTCTCTAGGAGCCAGTGTCCTGGTACCGGAGGTAGCAGCCAGGAAGGCACTCTGAGCCCCAGCATGCTCACCGTCCTGCAGCGTGGTCACTGCCTCTGTCTCTGAGCTGAAGTCGCTGTCTCCAATGTCATTGGTGGCTTTCAGGCGCAGCTTGTAGGAGGTGAAGGGCCTCAGCCTGAAATGTGGAAGAGACTGTGACTGCAGGGTCCCTGCCCCCCTGCTCTGCTCTTGGGTACTCATAGTGAAGCTGTGGGAGACCAAAGCCATTCCCAACACTAAGATTACAACCAAATTCTTCTGTGCAGACTGTGCTAGCGTGCTCACGGAGCCCTCACAAGTCAGAGACCTGATATGCACGTTCAAATGCCCACCTCTGTTTGGGATCCTGCCGGTGGCTCTTCTTTTTTTTTTTTTTTCTTTTAGACAGAGCCTCAAGCTGTCACCCTGGATAGAGTGCTGTGGCATCACAGCTCACAGCAACCTCCAATTCCTGGGCTCAAGCGAGTCTCCTGCCTCCGCCTCCCAAGTAGCTGGGACTGTAGGTGCCTGCCACAACGCCTGGCCATTTTTTGGTTGCAGCCGTCATTGTTGTTTTGGTGGGCCCGGGCTGGATTCCAACCCGCCAGCTCAGGTGTACGTGTCTGGCGCCTTAGCCCGTTGAGCCACAGGAGCCGAGCAAGTCTCCACTTTTTTAATGCTGCATAGTATTCCATGGTATATGCATACCACAATTTATTAATCCATTCATGGGTCGATGGGCACTTGGGCTTCTTCCATGACTTGGTAATTATGAAAGCTGTAATGAACAATCTGGTGCAAATATCTTTATTGCGAAATGATTTTTATTCCTTTGGATATATACCTAGAAGAGGAATTGCAGGATCAAACAGCAGTTCTACATTGAGATCTCTGAATGTTCTCCAAACTTCCTTCTAAAAGGAATGTACTAGCTTGCATTCCCACCAGCAGTACAGAAGTGTTCCCTATTCTCCACATCCATGCCAACATCTGTAGTTTTGTGATTTTGTGATGTGGGCTACTCTTACTGGAGTTAGATGATATCTCAAAGTAGTTTTGATTTGCATTTCTCTGATGATTAAAGATGATGAGCATTTTTTCAAGTGTCTATAGACCAGGTGCCTATCTTCTTCAGAGAAGCTTCTGTTCACGTCTCTTGCCCA
>CAUYON010100166.1:0-12032 GCA_963573935.1 Arctocebus calabarensis | reverse complement strand
GGCTCAAGCGAGTCTTTTGCCCCCGCCTCCCAAGTCGCTGGGACCACAGGCGCCCGCCACAACGCCCGGCCATTTTTTTTTTTTTGGTTGCAGCCGTCATTGTTGTTTGGCGGGCCCAGGGGCTGGATTCGAACCCGCCAGCTCAGGTGTACGTGGCTGGCACCTTAACCCGTTGAGCCACAGGCGCCGAGCCTAATCTGCCTTATTTTTAAGTTGGTCTTTCAGCAACCCTTTTGGGGATGAGGGAGAACTTTCCTCCTCCTTCACTTTAGAGGGTGGACATAAAGTTCAGATGCAATTTACTATGTTAAACTATTTTAAATTGAACACAAACTTTATGTCCACCCTGTATATACACACACACACACACACACATACACACATGTATATAGTGAATTGAATTGTCTCTTCATCTTCCAACTTGGATCTAAATTTATTCATGTATAAAGTTTAAGAGGTTTATTCAGTGATCTTTAACATGTATTTGTTGGTTTTCAAAGCCACTTCCTACATCCTAAAATGTTTGAGGGAGCTGCCTGGGTCCTTAGTTCTTGGAATGCTCTTGATCAAAAAATGACCAAACACCTCAAAGTAAGGAAGTGTGAGACAAAGTTTATTGAGGAAGAGAAACATAGGCTTACAGAGTAAGAAAGTTTGCAAAGCAGATTACATTCACTACAGACAGTGAATGGGCCTCTATTGCCATGGCAAATAGGCAAAGAGGCAAAGGTTACAGCCAGCAATTTTCTTTTTAGTGTCTGGATCAGGCTTACCTACTGGTTTAGAGGTACCTTGGAACCAGAGTCTTATTGTACATGTGGACCTTCATGAGCCTCTCTGAGAGCCCATTGGGGGTGTGGACCACAATGTGATTTAAGCTAATGACATGATAATCAGCCTTAAGGATGTTCTGGGTCACCTTCAAGACTCTTTGTACCCATTGTTAGGCTACAGCATCCTCTACATCCTTTTGCAGTTGACATGTAAGTTCTGATTGGTAGGTTGGTAGGGTGATGTCTCCTTCCCAGGTGTGAGCAATCTCTTGGGACAAAATTAAGGTGGGAGGAACCAAGTTGGAGGTCTGGGAGCCCCTGCCCTTGTCCTCCTTGCTCAGGAGAGCTTGGATTTCTAGCTAGCTACCCAACATACTGACTGAGTGCTATGAATTCTATAGTCTTTTCTAACTCCTTCCTTAAGGGCATAACTTAAGATTGTTGAGGATAGGGACCAGTTTTTATAAAAATCTTACTCAGAGTATTTGTCCTATACATATTTATTTGATTTTTTTAACTTATAAGGCATCTTATTTATTATTTTTTTATTAAATCATAAACACATAGATCATGTATACATTAATGTATTTATGGAGTACAATTTGCTGATTTCATATAGAATTAGGAACGCTTACATCACACTGATTAATATATACCTCATCTCATTTTCTTAATTATTGTGTTAAGACATTTATACTCTATACTAATAGATGACATGTACCCTTACATTATGCATCATAGGTGTGATCCTACCCTTTACCCTCCCTTGATCTGACCCCCCCCTCCCTTTCCATCACTCACCTCCTTCTTCCTTCATCTTGGGCCATAGTTGTGATCTATTCTTCATATGAAAGTGTGAGTGATTATAAATTGGTTTCATAATAGTACTGAGTACATTGGATAATTTTCTTCTATTCTTGAGATACTTTACTAAGTAGGATATGTTCCAGCTCCATCCATGTAAACGTAAAAGGGGTAAAGTATTCATCTTTTTAAAGGCTGTATAATATTTCCTGGTATACATATACCACCATTTATTAATCCATTCATGGGTTGATGGGCTTCTTCCATGACTTGGCTATTATGAATTGAGCTGCAATGAACAATCTGGTGCAAATAACTTTGTTATAAAGTGATTTTTGGTCTTTTGAATATACACCTAGTAGAGGAATTGCAGGATCAAATGGCAGGTCTACTTTTAGATCCCTGAGTATTCGCCATACTTTTTTCCAAAAGGAACGTATTAGCTTGCACTCCCACCAGCAGGGCAGAAGTGTTCCCTTTTCTCCACATCCATGCCAATATCTGTAGTTTTGGGATTTTGTTATGTGAGCCAGTCTTAGGGGAGTTAGATGATATCTCAAAGTGGTTTTGGTTTGCATTTCTCTGATGATTAAAGATGATGAGCATTCTTTCATGTGTCTGTAGGCCATGCACCTACCATCTTCAGAGAAGCTTCTGTTCAAGTCCCTTGCCCACAATGAAATGGGGTTACTTATTCTTTTCTTATTAATAAGTTTGAGTTCTCTGTGGATTCTGGTTATCAAACCTTTGTCAGAGCTTAACCTGCACATATCCTCTCCCATTCTGAGGGCTGTCTGCTTGCTTTACTTATTGTGTTCTTGGCTGTGCAGAAGCTTTTTAGTTTGAACAGATCCCAGTAATGTATTTTTGATGTTGCTTCAATTGCCGCGGGGGATCCTCCTCATAAAGTATTCTCCTAGGCCAATTTCTTCAAGTGTTTCTCCTTCACTCTTTTCAAGAATCTTTATAGTTTCATGTCATAAGTTTAAATCTTTTATCCAGTGAGAGTCAAATTTAGTTAATGCTGAAAGGTGTGGGTCCAGTTTCAGTCTTTTACAAGTTACTAACCAATTCTCCCAGCACCATTTGTTAAATAGGGAATGTTTCCCCCAATTTATATTTTTGATAGACTTATCAAAGATCAAATGATGATAATATCTGGGTTCATCTCTAGGTTCTCAATTCTGTTCTATACATCTACCTCTCTATTTTTCTGCCAATACCATGCTATTTTGATCACTATAGATTTATAGTATACTTTGAAGTCTGGTAGCATGATTCCTCCTGATTAGTTTTTATTTCTGAGTAATGTCTTGGCTATTAGAGGTTTTTTATTATTCCATATAAAACGAAGTACTATTTTTTTCAGCTCTTTAAAGTATGATGGTGGTGCTTTGATAGGGATTGCATTAAATTTATAAATTGCTTTGGGTAATATGGACATTTTAATGATATTGATTCTTCCCAGCCATGAGCATGGTATGTTTGTTCTATTTGTTAACATCTTCAGCTATTGCTTTTCTCAGAGTTTCATAATTCTCTTTATAAAGATCTTTTACATCCTTTAGGTAAATTCCTAAATATTTCATCTTCTTTGGCACAACTGTAAAGGGAATAGAATCCTTGACTTTTTTCTCAGCTTGATTATTATTATTATATATAAAAGCTACTGATTTGTGAGTATTGATTTTGTATCCTGAGATGCTACTGTATTCCTTGATATGTATTTATGTGAATTAGAACCAAATGTCTACAATCTTTATTACTTCTGTGAAGTTCAGAATGAGCCTCTTCTTTCCCTCTCTTCCCTCCCCAGTTAGCAGAGATCCTGCTGTGGCTGCAGGATCCATCCCCATCCTGGGCCACAGTTTGCTGAGAGGGCTGCATTGGCTGTGACAGGTGCATATACCTGGGCAGCAGCAGAAGTCTGAGGAGGGAGCCACTGAGGGGAATCCAGGAAAGGCAAGGGTCAGGCCTTCTTATGGGATAGAGGAGAAGAACCAAGGATGGTGTGTTAATAAATATCATGGATTATTTTATAGACAGGATTTTGCAAACTTGGACTAGGAAACAAGTCAAAATAAAAAAAATTGTTTTTTGGACAAAGTCTTATTCTCCACACTTCCTTCCCTCCTCAGAAGCCTTTGTGCAGATTGCTCTGTCCCTGCTATGTCCTTCTAGTCAGCCTCCTTTTGTAGCTTCACATAAAGGTCTTTTCTTATCTAACAAGTTCTGGGAAGGGGTCCACACCTCTTTCAGGCCCAGGCTGACACTCTGACCTGATTCTTGAGCTCTGACTCAGGATTTCTAGAATGCTGGAGTTTTAGGGCTTGAAGGATGCTGAGGGGCCTCTGAGATTTGTATATTTGGGGTCCAAGTGAAGGATCCTGCAGTGGTGGGAATGACTGGAGTGTGGAAAGGACGGGGGTCTGCTATGATTTTGTTTCCAAATCTGCCTCTAGCAAGTGATTAAATCTCAGGGCTTAATCATGCTGTTGGCTCACGTGCAGCCCTGGCCCACTACCCTCCCTCTGGGGCCATTAACTCTGAAAATTCTCAACCTTCTACGCCATCTTCACCAGCCCAGCAGGATCAGACTGGGTGTCCACCTAGTGGCATCCTTGGGGAACTACACCTTGAAAATCTGTTGCCTCAAACTTCTCTTTCCTCAGGATGCTGGGAGAGAGACCACGAAAAAACAAAGAAGCAAAACAACAACAACAACAACAACAACAACAACAACAACAACAACAACCCGGCATCAGCCAGCCAGTACACCAACCACCCTCCCTGACCACTAGTCAACTAGAGTCCGACGACTTGTAACACTTTTTATTTAAGTCAGCTCTTTCTTAGGAACTAATCATGTTACTTTTGTGAAAATCTAAACCTACTATCAATAATTTCATTAAACACACTGTGGGTTGGTTTTAGTATGTTTCTCGGAAAGAGAGTGATTATGTTAGCGATTGTGTGTATGAGGATTTTGGACTTGAGTGTGGTTTGGATGAGTCAATTTGTTGAAAATCTATTTCCACATTGGTACAACGATGCTGACACTTTCTGTTTCATAGAATGATCAATTCTTTACAGTTTATAAAAGTATTTAAAAATACTTTCTACAATATATGGTGCTATGGCAGATTGATCAAGACAGATTGTTAATATGAAAATATAAGTTGTACCAATAAGAGTATTCATATAATCAAAGATCATAATCCTGACAACAGAATTTTGAAGATTTGAAGTTATTCTATCCGCTTCTAAGCTGGAAGATCCAGGCACAGAAGAGAAAGTGACTTATCACAGAGCAGATTAGGATAAAAATGAAATTAGAGCCTGGCCTTTTCATATCAACCTCCAGGCACTTTCCAATAGATCATACTTTTTTTTCAACTTTACCATGTACTCACTTATCAAATGACAGTATACTCTTGTTTATTGAACATACCTCAGCCGACAGCAAGAATTCAGTTTTCAGTTATCCTTTAACCTCAGAGAAGTAAAGGTAAAATTTTCACCCCCCGAACATCCCCATTAAAAGACAAATTATTTACCTGAGAGAGTTGAGGGGAGAAAAAATCATTTATTGGGCATTACCATGTTCTGGTCACTGAGATAACTGCAAAGTATTTTATATCTGTCATTCTAATTATAATCCTAACAACAATTCTAAAGAAAGAATGTAATGAAAGAAACCAGATTACATCACAATAGGAGAGATACAGTCTGTCTTGGATTGTCAAGTATTGGAAGCTCAGTGGAGCTAAGTGGATCTCATGGCATTTCCTTCCCAGCCATTTAGATCTATAAAGGGCAAATGAAATATGTTTAGTGATTATTAGTCCCAAGTACTATATACATGTACTGGGTCTCTTTAAAATTTATAGCAATTATCTGGTATAATTATAATTTTATAGATCAGACAAATGAGTTTCAGAGAGGTGTAAAGAAAAAAATGTTACCGTAATTCTTATAGCTGGTTCAGTGGCGTGGGTCGAGATTGCAGACAGAACAGCCTCCACTGAGGTCCGTTCTCTTTTCATTGTAGTAGGGGCTATTCTCTAGTATACCATGTGATATAACACAGACCTGGGCATGTGTTGTCTGAGATAAGAGCCATCAGACACATGTAACTATTAAAATTAAAATTAATTTCTAAAAAATAAAATTAAAAATTCAGTCCCTCTGTTGCACATGTCAATATTTTAAATATTTGATAGTTACATGTGGTTAGTGGCTACTCTCTTAGACATAGCAGATATGGGATATCAGACAGGTTATTTTCATTAATGCAGAAAGTTCTAGAACAAGATCCTCTCTGGGTGAGAAGTAGTGTCATGAAGTGGGTGAAGACATGGGCTCTAGAGTTGGCAGATTTAGGCTTGAACCCTTCCATTTTCACTACTAATTATTTTGTGATCTTGAGTAAGTTACCTGTCTTGCTTAGACCTCAATTTACTGGTTGGAGCATGAAAGCAGTACAGATTTTCCTTGTAAGGGTTACGGTTAGAGTCACATAGCAGAATTCCAGAAAATTGGTAAAAACTTAGCAAAAGTTTGCTACTATTATAGGCTATCTACAGTTTGGGGAAAATGAGCATGTTTTGTTAGAAATAAACTTAAAAATGATGTATATATGCTTGATTTATTATAGTTATAAAATAAGCCAGGTTGGTGGGAGAATTTCCCTAAGGCAGATACAGTAAGAATATTACCCAGGAATATTATTTGTGCATATACTTGTTACCCTATTTGGGGTAGAGGAACTATTATATAGTTCATCCTTGAATTCCCGTGATTTGGCACAGTATGCACCTTAGTTCATTTTCTGTTACTATAATACAATACCTGACACTAGGTCATTTATTAAGAACAGAAATTTATCTCTCATAACTCTGGAGGCTGGAAAGTCCAAGATTAAGGTGCTGGCAGGTTTGATGTCTGATGAGCCCTGACTCTGCTTCCAAGGTGGGACCTTGACTGCTCCCTTCTCCGGGGGATTGGGGAAGGCATGCTGTTCTTCACATAGCAGAAGAGCAGAAGAGGGAACCCACTCTCCAAGCCATTTTTATTGCAGCATTAATCCGTTCATTAAAGTGGAGCCCCATTAGGCCTTAAACATCTCCCATTCGGCCCTACCTCCCAACGCTGTTGCATTGGTGAGTCAGTGTTCAACACATGAGTCTTGGAAAGGGCAAAAACATTCAAACTATAGTATCCAACATTTGGCACCTCTAAAACTTATGTCCTTCTTACACACAGAATACAATCATTCCATCCCAATAGTCCCCAAAGTCTTAACTTTTTCTAATATCAACTACAAATTCCAAGCCCAAAGTTCCATCTGAATTATATATGAGTGAGACTCAAGGTATGATTCTTTCTGAGGCAAATTCTCCTCCAGCCATGAGTCCAGGAAATTAAACAAGTTATCTACTCCCCAAATACAATGGTGGGGCAGGCATAAGATAGACATGCCCATTCCCAACAGGGGACAGGGGCAAGAAAAAAGGGAAAACATCCCAAGAGAGCAAACAACATCCAATCTTAAGTCTCCAGAATAATCTTTTTTTTGACTCCACATCCTGCTGCCTGCTTACTCTGTGCTGGGATTGGGTCACCAAGGCCTTGGGCAGCTCCACCTCTTTGGCTTTGCTGGGTTCAACTCATGCAGCAGCTCTCAGGGGTTGGAGTCGTATGGCTGAAGCTCTTCCAGGCTGAAATTTCATGCTGATGGATCAATAGTTCTGTGGTTTCTGGGGCAGCTCTTGCCCCAGAGTTCAGCTGGTTATTGCCGTAGTTGAGGCTGTCTGTAGAGGCTCTACCCTGTAAGAATCCTCTACCTGGGCCCTGAGGCTGTCTCTGACACTTTTGAAATCTAGGAGGAGGAAGCCATGGCCCCACAGCTCTTGCAATCTGTGAGACTGCAGGGTTGGCACCACAAGGATACTGCCAAGGCTTATCACTTACACCCTCCAGACCGGCAGTCTGAGCCACACCTAGGCCTGACTGAGCCACAGTTGGAGTGTCTGGGGAACACTGCTCTGGGAGGTGTGGGCCGAGACCCAAGGTCTGGGCAGCAAGGCTTGAGGTCCCACTGGTGCCCACTGGCACCCTGGGCATCTCCCCCCAAGCCATCTTGCCTGAGTGAGTCTATAATGGGAGGGGCATCCTGGAAGATCTCTGAAATGCCTTTTGGGGTCATTTCCCAACTGCCTTGTCTTGATAACTAACTTCTTTCTATTCAGACTGATCTCCTTATCAAAAAGTCTTGGAGTCCTCTGTAAAATGTGTTCTTTTCAAATTATTTACACGGCTGAGAGTTTTCTAATTTGCTATGTTTTGTTTTCATCTCTAAATGGTTTTTGTCATCTTTCATTTTACTATAAGCATTTGAGAGAAGCCGTGTACATTCTTCAGTATTTAGATATTGTTCAGTCAGAGATCCTATTCCTCTCTCTTAAATGGTACCTTTCACAAAGCCCGATGGTGGAAGCATAATCCAGCCAAGTTCTTTGCCACTTTGAATCAAAGATATCCTTTCCCTCAGTTGCCAGTACCTTGTTTTTCATGAATATCTGAGACCCGGTCAGAATAGTCTACATTGTCTATATTTCCACCAACACTTACACAATCTCTAAAAAGGATGAGGCTTTCTCTGGACCCTCCCCAGAATGGTCTTTTTTTGGGTTGTTGTTACAGTTTTTGGCTGGGGCAAGTTTGAACCTGACACCTCTGGAATATGGGGCCAGTGCCCTACTCCTTGAGTCACAGGCGCCGACCCCACCCCCACCCCCTGAATGGCCTTTTATGCTCATTTAGGTTTTCCCGACATTTTTTTAAAATCTGTTTTAGCCTCTACAGTCATTTAGGTTTTCCCAACATTTTTTTCAAATCTGTCATTTAGGTTTTCCCAACATTTTTTTCAAATCTGTTTTAGCCTCTACCCCATTACCCAGTTTTACATTTTTGGCTGCTTCCACATTCTCAGATATTTGTTACAGTGACACACTGTATCAGTTTGTTTTGTGCTGGTATAACACAATATCTGAGACTGGGTAATGTATTAAAAACATAAATTTATTTCTAACAGTTCTGGAAGCTGGTAAATCCAAGACCAAGGTGCTCGCAGGTTCAGTGTCTGGTAAGGACTGGGTCTCTGCTTTCAAGTTGACACCCTAAATGCTGCCTCCTCTGGCGGGGAGTGACGCTGTTCCTCACATAGCATAGGAGCAGAAGGGAAACCCACTCCTCAAAGCCCTTTTTACTGGGGCTCCACTCCCCTGCCTTAAACATCTCCCATTAGGCCCCCAGCTCCCAACACTAATGCACTGGTGATTAAGTTTCCAGCACATGAGTTTTGGAGGGGTAAACATTCAAACCATAGCAGTGCCTTATAGATAGTAGTGCTGTATATGTTGGCTGAGGTGAAGTGACAGAGAGCCAGAGACAGAAAAGGGGTAGTGAGGTACAGTTTATTCTGTCCAATCCATCACACAATACATCGCATCACAACTGCCCAAGCCCATATAAATGAGCTAAGGTGACCAGCTATGCTGATTGCCCAGTTCAGGATTTCACCTACTTTAGAACTGAAAGTCTTACACTCTGGGAACCCTCTCAAACCCAGGGAAACCAAGAAAGTTAGTCATCTGAATGGGTGCAGCCTTAAGGAGAATCTCATTTTGAAGTCAAGTAAAAGGTTTATCTACTTCTGTAGCCTAATATTACATTAACAGGAAAGGTAGCCATTCATTTCATAGTTGCACAAATGAAATTCAGGCAAAATATGAATAAGGCTATTGGTATCAGAATCTCTCCTATTTTTTTGATGGAGAGAGGTCAGAAAATGGGAAGGTACTAAAAGGAGAGTGTTCAGTCAGGGAGAACTGGAACTAGAAAAAGGTTGGAAGGACCTAAGAAAAAAGATTGCTCACTGTTCAGTTTGTATATTTTATTATTCCAAAGTATCATTCCTTTTAGCAATAACAATCCCTAAAGGGTCTAGGGTAGAAAAGGATGCAATGAAAGTTTAGGATACTGTTAAGGAGTCTGCTCTGGGAACCAGAAGGTCAAATTCTAATCTGAGTTTTATCACTATTTTTTGACTTTGGACAAATCATCTAATTTTTAGGAAACTCATTTTCACCCTTAGAATATAAAGGGAAAATTGTGCTAAATCAACCCTGAGGTTCTTTCTGTATTGAACACTTAAGATTTAATGGGAACGTCTCACTCAGGAGCCCACTCACCGCGTCTCTCTGACCACTCACTAGTGCAAGCATGGGGATGTGCTGCCACCTCGTGGTAGTCTTAGCTATCTTCATGCACTAGTTTCCTGGAAAATTTCTGATTTATTTTAATAAAATACGTTGCTAGTTTTTCCCAGAGGAATCTAGACATTTGCTTAATATTTGGAAAATTTAGAATATAATATCTTTGGGCTTGTTTCAAATGACTGAACCTATAAGTGATAACATATAATACTTACATATACTATAAAAGCATGTGATTTTAAAGTGAAAATTAATTTGATTCATGAATTAATGAGATTTAAAGCCAACTATTCTTTAACATTGGATACAAGTATTTTTATCACACATGTGAGACAATTTTTTTCCAAACTAGTTTTCAGAAGATACATTGTTCAATACCACATTCCATACATATTACATTAGACAGAGAGCTTCTCTTATACAATGACTTACTGCCAGTGAGCACTCAGTAAATTCTTATGTACCAAAATGAATGAACAGAATTAACATATATATTGAGTGCTTTTTGTGTGTGTATTGGAAGTTTTCTAGGTACATTACTGTAATCGATCATGGAACTTAACTGATCTGAGACACAGTGGAAGTACTGCACACAAAATGATTGTTGAAAGGAAGACTGGTGCTCACTCAGGCACTCAGTGACAACCTACGTTTATTGGGTGTTTTTATACCCACTGATCAAATAAAAGTATAGAAATAGAAAAAGGAATGAATAATGATGAAACAGCAGAAGCTGCCATGAAAATTCTTTGTTCAGCACAAGTGCTGCTGGATACATATATAGTTGATCTAAACTGAACACACTTTCTCAACATTTTGCTGGACACTGACCCGCAATGGTGTCTGGCTGTCTGTTCTGTCTGATAAGTTCCCCAAAACTTGAAGAATGACCATTTTCTAAAAAGAGAAAAGGACAGAGTACCTCTTCCCATAACCTCTGCAAGTGCCCAACCCCCAGCTTCCCCCTGAGAAGCCCCCTGGTTACTTTCCTTTCTGTGAACATCTAAATGATTATTCTTATTAGCCCGGGCATATCCACAGAGAAAAGTTTTTCCATCTTAGGGCAACGTTCCTCGGGGAGCACCTGAGGCCAGGCACTTGCTTTGGTTGGGGGCTGGTACCCCTCCACATGACAAATTTTGCTTTAGAAATATAGGTGCTAATGTATTGATTTACATACCTCAGAAATATATTCACTCACATTATTTTTATCTCATATTTCTTTTTGAAAGTCTGATAAAGCCAAAGTAGAGCTCTGGACAAAATAGGGTAGGATAGGAGTGTTTACTGTTAGATCTTTGTCCTTGGAGATACAAAGGTACTAATCAGAGGAGCTGCAAACATTTTGTTCAGCATAAAGTCACTGTGTCTTGAGAAAAATTCACTCTCTTCAGTTAATTAAAATTGTGTGTGAGCACTCTCCAGTTTCTACGGAAGCCCTGTGAGAGACTTAGTGGTTCATCTGAGCGTGTGGCCCTCTAATCATGACACTTTTCTCATTCAGTTTAGGAGGCTCAAGAATCTGTTCTTTCAGTTTGGATGTGATACTTTGGCATACTACAAATCCTCAGGAAGTTTTTGGAGTTGGAAGATCCTACTTCTTCCCTAGAGTCTCTAACTCTAACTAAATTTATCTTACCAGTGCTTCTAAAGCGTGCCTGATATCTTTTGATGTCTAAGTTTTTTAAGTTAATGTCATCAACTTAAAAATACAGTGGATTACAAGTTATTATCTGAAGGCGAGGCAGTTAATGTTCCTACAAACTATAAATTTTAATATCACATAGGGAGACCTGTTCTTAAAGTAGAACCATGAAAGTTTATTGCTATCTTTGCCACATAAAAGTGGACTGCTGGGGGTGGAGCAAGATGGCGGACGAGTAACAGCTTCCTTGCGGCTGGGCACGGTGAGACTGGGGAGAGAGGACTTCAGGCATCTCTGCCAGGCAGGATCTGCCCAGAAACTTCCCTTTGGGGACACAGGGAGACAGCGTGAGACTTCTGAACACCCTGAGGAAAGCTGAAGTGGCGGAGTTTGGGCAAGTGGTTGCGTCTGTTCATTTGGTCTGATCCTGTCGGCGGCTGTGGGTGGGGCAGCAGTGGGACTGCAGGCTGGAAGGGCCTTGCCTGTAAGCCGTTTGGGTTTCTTTTGGACTTGGCACTTGGTTGAACTGCC
>CAUYON010100160.1:0-12911 GCA_963573935.1 Arctocebus calabarensis | reverse complement strand
AAAAAACATTCTAAAATTCATATGGAACCAAAAAAGACCTAGAATAGCCAAAGTAATCTTTAGCAAAAAGGTCAAAGATGGAGGCATTCCATTACCTGACTTAAAAATACCCTACAAAGCAGTATATGAGCTAATACAAATGGGGCAGGGGAATGAGCAAGTGGAGAGAGGGGAGGAGAGAGAGGGATGGACGTCACAGCATATGGCCCACCTATTGGGGGTGGGACACAATTATAAGAGGTACTTTATCTAATAAATGCAATCAGTGCAACCTAATTCTTTGTACCCTCAATGACTCCCAAGCAATAAAAAAAAAAAAATACACTACAAATCATTAGTAACCAAAACAGCATTGTATTAACATAAAAGGATACACACAGGCCGGGTGCAGTGGCTCACACCTGTAATCCTAGCACTATGGGAGGCCAAAGTGGGTGGATCACTTCAGCTCAGGACCTTGAGACAAGCCTGGGCAAGAGCAAGATCTTGTCTCTATTAAAAATAGAAAAATTAGCCAAATGTTGTGGTGGGTGCCTGTAGTCCCAGCTACTAAGGAAGCTCAGGCAAGAGGATGGCTTGAAGGCCAGTCACAGTGGCTCATGCCTGTAATCTCAGCACTCTGGGAGGCCGAGGTGGGTGGATTGCTTGAGGTCACAGGTTCAAGACCTGCCTGAGCAAGAGTGAGACCCCATCTCTAAAAAAACTGCTTCAGCCACCTGGTCCCAGCTACTTGGGAAGCTGAGGCAAGGAGACCACTTGAGTCCAAGAGTTGGCGTTTCTGTGTGCTATGAAGCCATGGTACTCTACCAAGGGCAACAAAGTGAGACTTTGTCTCAAAAAAAAAAAATTAGATGGCTTGAGCCCAAGACTTTGAGGTTGCTGTGAGGATAGCAATGAGACTTTGTCTAATAATAAAAATAAATAAATAAATAAATGCAATGAAACATAAAAAAAAAAAAGGTACACACAGAACAAAGAAAAAGAATGGAGAATCCATAAACAAATTCATGCATGTATGGAAGTAAATACATGCCAAGAAGAAAAATTAACAGCTCAGCACATAGGGCACTGGTAATATACACCAGAGTGGGTTCGAATCCAGCCCAGGCCCACCAAACAACAATGATGGCTGCAACCATAAAATAGTGGGGCATTGTGGCATGTGCCTGTATTCCTAGCTACTTGGGAGGCAGAGGCAGGATAATTGCTTGAGCCCAGGAGTTGGAGGTTGCTGTGAGCTGTGATGCCTCTGCACTCTACCCAGAGTGGCAGTTTGAGGCTCAGTCTCAAAAAAAAGGAGAAAGAAAAAGTATATTGGCTCTGCACCTATGGTTCAGGGGCTAGGATGCGAGCCACATACACTCACTTTACTGCCCTTGAGAGTTACACTTTAATAGTGATTCAAGGTGGTGGGTTCAAACCCAGCCTGGGCCTGCCAAAACAACAATGACAACTACAACAACAACAACAAAAATAGCCAGACCTTGTGGGGGCCACCTGTAGATCCAGCTACTTGGGAGGCTGAGGCAAGAGAATCACTTAAACCAAGAGCTGGAGGTTGCCGTGAGCTGTGACGGTACAGTACTCTTCTGAGGATGACATAGTAAGACTCTGTCTCAAAAAAAAAAGAAAGAAAAAGAAAAAATATATAGGATATTTTAAATCTCACTTAACATAAAAGTCCAATGTTTTATGCTTAGCTTATGAACTACTGCTTACCGATTGCTCACTAGCTTATCGTAGCATCATCACTCATAATAATCAGATATAAAATTCTCAAAGGTCACATAGAATACCTTCTTAATCTGGGAAATATCACTTTTGACAAATAACTGTGGACATTGTGCAAGAAATGTTCCTGTGATGGGGACTGGTAATATAACTGAAGAGGTAGTTTAGCTTAGTGGTTAAAGATTATGTTTTCTTTTGGAACTAGATTGTCTGGATTCCAATTGTGTTGTATTATTTGCTGGCTGTGTGGCCTTGGGTAAGTTGATTAAATTCTATGTGCCTCATGTTCCTCATCTGTAAAATATCAAGAGTGAAATAAGTGTGAAATAAGTGTAACACTAATATAATCATCAGAAGTATCTTAACTATACCATTTTTTAAAATGTAAGTCTTATTCCTTCGACCCATTTTTCCTTACCCTGAAATCTGAAGCAACCTAAAATATTGTTCAATACTTTCTTCCTCATATAATCCCCTATCATTTTCAGGACTATATTTTTGGATGAATTCACAAAGCTGCAACATAAACTATAATTATTCTGTGTATTTCTTTAAAAAACAGCATCCCTAGCCGGGCATAGTGGCAGGCGCCTGTAATCCCAGCTACTCGGGTGGCTGAGGCAAGAGAATCGCCTAAGCCCAGGAGATGGAGGTTGCTGTGAGCAGTGTGACACCAGAGCATTGTACAAGGGTGGTAAAGTGAGAGTCTGTCTCTACAAAAAAATAAATAAATAAATAAAAAATAAGTAAAAAATAAAAACCAGCATCCCTTTCTTATTTATTATTGTTGGATTCAGGATCCCATACTCAATATCTGGTGTAGAATATTCCAGATATTCAAATATTGTGCATGGTCGACTGGCTATCCTTCCAATTTTTAAAGACAATTTTTATGTTCTTTCTATGTGTTCTGATCTATGACCTAAGCATTTCCAAAATTTTCACTAATTCTTCTATGTCATCATTTAAACATCCCACTCAACTTCCTTTGAAACAAAGTTTTTGAAAGAGATTCTTAAAATGTGGCACCCAGAACTGAACCCCTCGTGGTCCATATGGCCTAACAAATACTGAACACTCTAGAATTATCAGTTCCCTTGACATGGACATTAGTCTTCTATAAATGCAACAAAGAATAAAATACATTGCAAACAATAGTTGATTTATTAGTATTTCACCACTAATGTGTTCTCCCAACAGATGTATTTCATATGGAAAAGCATTCGTCATTGACATTCAAAATGTTGCACATAACTTTTTTTTTCTTTTAACAAAGGACCAACTTGATATCTAAATATCTATGTTCTTCTCATTCACCTTGCTAAGGTCACACAGAGAGTCAAATGACAGTGAATCACTATTAAAGTGTAACACTCTTGGGGGTATATTTTATGGCCATAAATACTCATATATGATGGAATTTCTTTATTGAAATAATTGATTTGTACTCATAATTAGTTTATGAGTTGTATTGATCACGATTTAATCAACCAACCTGAGATTTCTTGCATCATTGTTTATTCTTATGGACAAAATCTCACTGACTTTACTTTGGATAAATAAGGTTTTGGGGTTTATACAACACATCGACATATATACATATATATGCTTTTTTTTTATTTTTTTTTAGAGACAGTCTTACTTTGTCGCCCTCGGTAGAGTGCTGTGGTGTCACTGCTCATAGCAACCTCTAGCTCTTGGGCTTAAGCAATTCTCTTGCCTCAGCCTCCCAAGTAGCTGGGACTACGGGCGCCAGCCACAACGCCCGGCTATTTTTGTTGTTGTTGCATTTTGGCTGGGGCTAGGTTTGAACCTACCACACTTGGTATGGGGTGCTGGCACCCTACTCACTGAGCCACAGGTGCCGCCTCACATCAACATATTTTATAAACCAATGATTATAGAAATCCTACCGTATAAATTTCTTTCATGAGAAGTAAGAGCGTGGACCAGCAACAATGAGATCAAAAGTGTCCTTTTAGAATAGTAATCACTGGCTGATACATTGGTCTCATCATAGTACAATGTTTATTATAATTTTATCACCACTGCAAGATTTTTATTATATCATAAGGAAGATAACAAATATTTATATACAACATAGGAATGTGTATTTAGAAATATATAACTTTGCATATATATATATATAAACAATTTGTTTTATAAGTGAAGAACAAACTCAAAACCCCTTTGGGACTGTCAGCTATAGTGACAAAAAAGAATAGAAATTATATACTTTTCAAACAAGTTTATGAGGCAATTATTGTAGTAAAGCCCTGTGTTAAAATTTCCTCTGGAATGAAAATTGTGAAATGCGATAATCAGGAAATAACATAAGTGAAAAACATTTGTTGCTGCCACCAGCCCCCCGATGAATGACGCAGAGGCAGCACCGCAGACGAAATGATTGATTTGAAAGGGAATGGCTGACACTCGTTCAGGTATTTCAGTGGCTGAAGCTCACTCAGGCATTACAGCAAATTTGTTTCTTCCAACAAGGCTTATATAGGCACATAACTTAATCAACAAGCACATGACTTAATCAATAAACATGTATGACTTAAATCTGGCCCCAGGCCTTTTACTGCCTGGTACTTCCAGGTTTATGGATAAATCAGACTAACTGATAACCACTTATTATGTAAAACTATCCTTATCGGCTAAGGTTTAACTGCCTTAACTGATAACTACTTTACCAAAGTCATTCTTATGGTAAGTAATAATCCTTTAACCAACCATTTGGAGGCAGTTAATCATCTTAAGGGAGTAGCCTGGAAAATCCCACCAGGATTTTTCCTTTCTAACTCACAAAAGTCTTTTTTTTTTTTTTTAAATTAAATCACAGCTGCATACATTAGTGCAATCAAGGGGTACAATGTGCTGGTTTCATATACAATCTGAAATGTTTTCATCAAACATTTAACATATGTTTAACATAGCCTTCATTGCATTTTCTTTCTTTTTTTTTTTTTTTTTCCCAGTGGTAAGACAGAATTTATTTACAGAAAAGAATACAGAAAACACTAAAGCTCCTGGTAGAGAGAGAGAACTCAAATGGGGAGAGAAAACCTCTCTTCGTTTCTCTCCTGATCTTTCCCCGTCTTCCCCTTTAGGCTTTTAGTCTCTGGGTATATATAGGTGTATGGGTTCCTTGGCCAGGAAACAACTCACAAAAGACTTTACATTTGCCTTCACAAAATGGGAGACTGATTGACCTTACAATAGTGCAGATGATGTGCCCCTACAAACATTACATTCGTGGGCATTAAGCCAGAGTCTTAAAAGTAGCCATTATAGAAACAAAAGCAAAATATGAAAATTAAATTATCAATGCCTTTGGCATCTATTTAGTACACAATTCACAGAAATGTGTGATTTTTTTTAATGATTTAGGTCATTCTTCCATTAAGTAAAATGATAAGATTTTCCTACCTACCATTGATGAAAAGATTTAGGCAGCATTTCAACAACTCACTTGAACAAATAGAAGATCTAAGATAGGCTATTTCAGGTAGCACAGCATAATGAATGGCATGGATGCTCCTGTAACTCCAGGGACATGAGCATCCTAGATGTAAGAGTCAATTTACAGATTGGCTTTAGGTAGGAAAAAGGATATTCCTAATTGTCAGATGCAGAAAAGCCAATCAAAACCACAGTGTTAACTGTGCAGCTTGACACTACAGTGCTTCAGGATGGTGTCAGACCCTAAAATAGGGCTCTGTACTGTAAGACTGGGGATTTAATACCCACACAAGGAGAAAGGATGTGGTTTTAGGCCTCATATTTCTTTAAATTCCTTTGAACATATACCCATAAGAGGGGATTAGGAATTATATGGTAGTTCTATTTTTAGCTTTTTTAATTAACTTCCATATCATTTTCCAAAATGGCTGTACTAATTTATATTCTTAACAGTGTACGAGAGTTTCCCTTCCTCTATGTCCTCACCAACACTCATTATCTTTTGCCTTTTTTATAGTAGCTATTCTAAAAAGTGAGTGGTGGTACCTCATGGCAGTTTCAATTTGCATTTTCCTGAGAGCTGGAGAAATGTCATCTTTTGAGAAATGTCTGTTCAGGTCCTTCATCTGTTTTTTCATTCTTTTAATTGGGTTATTTATTTGCCGATCACTTGTTGGAGATCCTTATATATTTTGAATTCTACTTCCTTATCAGATGTATGATTTACAGACATTTTTCCAAGTGTGTTGTTCCTTTATTTATTTACTTATGTTGAGACAGAGTCTCAGTCTATCACCCCTCGGTAGAGTGCTGTGGCGTCACAGCTCACAACAACCTCCAACTCTTGGGCTTTAGCGATTCTCTTGCCTCAGCCTCCTGAGTAGCTGTGATGTCCCACCACAACTTCCGGTTATATTTTGGTTGTAGTTGTTGATGTTTGGCAGGCCAGGGTTGGATTCCAACTGGCCACCTCCGGTGTATGTGGCTGAAGCCCTAGCCGCTGAGCCATAGGCACTGAGCCAGTGTGTCATTCCTTTACTCTGTTGATTATCTCCTTGTCTGTGCAGAATCTTCTAAGCTTGATGTAATCCCATTTGCATGCTTTTGCTGCCTGGGTTATTGGGGTCCTATTTAAGAAAACATTGCCCAGAGCAATGTAGTGGAACGTTTTCCCTATGTTTTCTTCTAGAAGCTTTACAGTTTCAGGCCTTATGTTTAAATCTTTAATCCACCTTGAGTTTATTTTTGTATTCAGCGTGAGGTAACAGTCCAGTTTCATGCTTTTGCATGTGAATATCCAGTTTATCCAGCACTACTTAATGAACACACTATTCTTTCCACCTGTGTGTTTTGGGAACATGTGTCAAAAAGCAATTGACCGTAAACTCATCAGTTTATTTCTAGGCTTTTTCCCCTGTTCCATTGGTTGTATCTGTTTTTAAAGCCAGTGCCATGCTGTTTTAGTTATAAGAGCTTTATATATTGAAATTGGGGCATGAAGCCTCTCCCTCAGCTTTGTTCTTTATGCTCAAGATTACTTTGGCTAATTTGGGTCTTTTGTTGTTCATATAATTTTTAGGATTTTTGAAATTTTCTGTAAAAAAATGTCATTGGAATTTTGTTACAGACTGCCTTGAAACAATAGGTTGTTTTAAGTGTTTTGAGCATTTCAACAATATTCATTCTTCTAATACATGAACACTAATGTCTTCCCAGGTATATGTATACCTTAAATTATTTTCAGCAACCTTATATAGTGTTCACTAGCTTTGATCATCTTGGTTAAACTTATTCCTAAGTACTTTTATACTATTGTAAACAAAATTGTTTTCTCAACTTATTTTTGGATGATTTCTTGTCAGTGTATAGAAACACTATTGATTTTTGTCTGTTGACTGTGTATCCTTCAACTTCACTGAATTAATTTATTAGTGCTAACAGCTTTTTTGGTAGAGTCTTTAGACATAAGATAGAGACATAAGATCATGTCATCAATAAATGGAGACAATTTTATTTATTTTCCCATTTGACTACCTTTTATTTCTTTTTCCCATTTGACTACCTTTTATTTATTTTTCTTTCCTAATTTCCTGGGCTGGGATTTCCACAGAAGTGGTGAGAGTGGGCATTCTTGTCTTGTTCCTGATGATAAAGGAAAAGCTTTGAACTTTACATCGTTGAGTACATTAGCTGTGGGCTTGTCATATAAGGACCTTATTATGTTGAGGTACATTTCTTTTATACTTATTTCATTGAGAGTTTTATTATAAAATGATGTTGAATTTTGTCAAACACTTTTTCCTCATCTATTGAGATGATGATATTGTTTTTGTCCTTCAAGAAAATGTATGATATAAATAGTCAATCCTCTGTATCCAAGGATTTCACAATTCATGGCTTAAACCAACCATGAATCAGAAATATTTTAAATATGAAAAATGAAAAATATAAAAAAAGCAAATAAAAGCAAACCAGTACAGCAATTATTTACATAATATCTACATTGTATTTGGTATTATAATGAACTAGGGATGATTTAAGGTATAGAGGAGAATATTTATATGTACATGCAAGTATTATGCCATTTAATATAAGAGACTTGAAAATCAATGAATTTTAGTATCAATGGCATGTCCTGGAATTAATCTTCTATGAATTCTGAGGTTTTACTGCATAATGTTGATCATAATTTTTATATTTTATACCAAAAATGAAAAGTATTAGCCAATTTCATATATGAAATACATAAAATTTAATGTTTAAATCTTTTAAAAAGTTAATAGTAAACAAAATTCAATGGCATATCACAAATAATAATAGAATAAGTCCATGTGAGGTTTCTTCCAGGAACACAAAGATCACTCATTGTTAGGAAAGACATTCATATAATCCATCCTATTAATAAAAATGAGGGGAAAAATCATACATGTATTCTCTGTAGGTGCATAAAAACATTTGGCAAAAGTCAAAATATACTCACTAATATAGTCCTCCAAAAATGAATGTGTAGTTGAGCTTCAGAAATGACCTCATTTTAAAA
This sequence comes from Arctocebus calabarensis, assembly GCA_963573935.1. NCBI lineage: Eukaryota > Metazoa > Chordata > Mammalia > Primates > Lorisidae > Arctocebus > Arctocebus calabarensis. The sequence goes on along the minus strand of CAUYON010100160.1, from coordinate 4,675 downwards.
TAGTATCTTGGTAGATGTAATTTATTTCAGATATGGTCATAGTAGATCAGGGTGAGTCCTAAAGAAGGGCATGTGGGCCTTTAGAAAAGTTCTGAGATACACAAAAATCAAGAAACATAAAATCCACATGGATGGAAACAAATGAAGCCCTCTCAGCAGCAGTGATAAACTGAGCAAGTTGAAACTTGTACCGGTAAATCAGAAAGGATACTGTCCTCGGTGAAATAATGGACCCACACAGCCTGTCTCAAAACTATTGTAGTGACCCATGTAGGATGAAAACAGAGATTGAAACGATGTAGCCACAACCACCAGAAACTAAAATGAGGCAAAGAAAGATTCTTCCCCAGAGACTTGAAAGGGAGCAGGTCCTTGCTGACACCTTGATTGTATATTTTTGGCCTCAAACATTATGAAACCATAAATTCCAGTTGTTTTAAAAATTAAAAAACAATATAAAACAGAGAGAATTTCCTGAACTTGTGCTTGTTGGACAATGAAAAATATCCCCTTAGAATTATAATCACACCCAGATGCTAAGCAGGTTCAGCTGAAAAACGTGTCCTTAGGTAATTTTGTCATCGTGCAAACCTCATAGAGTGCACTTACACAAACCTAGGTGGTGTAGCCTATTACACACCTAGGCAGTATAGTATGGCCTATTGTTCCTAGGCTACAAACCTGTCATTACTATATGGAATAGGTAATTATAACACAATGGAAAAAATATTTGTGCATGCAAACACATCTAAACATAATAAAAGTTTTATAACCTTATAGCACCATCGTCCTATCTGCGGTCCCTTGTTGACCGAAACATCATTATGTGGTATGTGATTTTGGTGAGATCCCTTTTACCGGGTGGTACGTATATCCTCCAGCCTATTGCTTCTCTGGAGAATTGACCTTACCCACATGGCCTGCACACGTCTAACTCTATTGGGAAAAGACCAAGATGAGCTGATATGGTTAAAGTTCAGCCCCCTTGTCTCAGAACAGAAAATCTTTGGGTGGTATTCCAAAACCAGACTTCAATTCAGACCACATATTTCCCGGCTTTGTTTTCTTCCTCTCTCTGCTTTCTATGCTCCTTTCTAGGTTTCTCCTATAGAGCACCCGCTCAATAATTCATCTGCAACCAAACATCTTTCTGCTTTTAATTTCCTGAACTAAAACAAAAACTGAATCAAGCAATGTGAAAAAGCACAAAATATAGTTAAACTGAATTTGTTAAAGGATATCATTCACCCCAGTGACAGAATTAAAGAGAAAATGATATGAATTTCAATAATTTAAATTCATTTAATTAGAAATGATCTGCTAGCAAATTTGGTATATAAAGGAACTTCCTTCCTAGGGAAGATAAAACTCCAGGGAAATTAAGGCAGTATTTATTTTAAGACAATGAGTAAGACAAGAATGCCTGTTATCACCACATCTGGCACTGAAATGGAGGACTTTGGTAGTAGAGCATACGGTCATTATCCCTTAGCCTCAAAGGGGGATTGGTTCCAGGACCCACCCTCAGATACTAAAATTCACAAATGTTCAAGTCCTTTATGTAAAATAGCATAATTTTGCATTTAAACAATGTACATACTACGTTATACATTAAATTGTCTCTATATTACTTATAATACTTAATTACATTTATAATGTAAATAATATATAAACTGTTATTATATTCAATTTTTTATTTGTATAAATTTTTATTGTTTTATTGTTAATTTTACCAAATATTTAGGTCCTTGGTTGGTTGAATCTGTGAATGCTGAGTCCACAGATATGGAAGACCAAGTGTATACAGAAAATCAAACTATAAAAAGAAAAGTTGCAAAAGAACACACAAAATTCATATTTCTCATTAGAGATAATTGCTTTTCTAGAAGCCTAAAAGAACAGTAGTTAATTCACTTGACTAATGTGAGGTTTTAGCAACTTTGTGGCATAGTGCAATTAATATATAAAAATCAAATTCTACCCAATCTACACAGAGATAAATCATAGTATTTTTAAAAACTATAAAAGTAACAGAATTATAGCTAAAGATCAATATAGCAAAACTTGTGGCAGGTCATTTGAGAAGTAATTACAAACTTATTATTAAAGAAACCGAAGTGAACAGACACTAAATGTGTTAATTATACCCATGTTATTTTATATTTTATTAAATCAAAATTTCATCTCATATGAAAAAAGTATATTATTTATGTTATTAATGTTATTGAATCATGACAGGTAAAGCTTAAGAGAAATAAGTTTAAGAGTATGGATTTGGCAATGAGTCAGCCAAGATTAAAAGCCAAAATCCAGCACGTACTGAGACTTCAGTGAAGTTACTTAAACTGTCTATACATCAATTTCTTTCACTTATGAAACAAATAGAAAATATTTATCTCATAAATATATGATGAGAGAGGATACCCGAGAAGTGTGATGTCTAGGAGAACTGGTCTTCTCAAGGAGACCACAAGGATACACTTGCAGGGTCCTCTCCATGGTGACTCAGCCCTTGGCAATTTGTAAACTTAAGTTCCTGGAACTTGGAAATTTCCAAGTTCTGTGAAATCCTGTCGTTCTATAGGGGCTGGAATAGCATCTCCGTTTGATTCACACTGGCCAATGAGAAGGGTATCTGTGGGGTGGAACTTTTTGACTGTCAATAAAAAAGGGAAAGATCAAGCTAGACAGGGACTGTGGCCATTTGGAATTATTCTATGCCCTAAGCTCCCGGCTGGTGAATAAAGACCTTCCTCTTAGAAACGTGGTGTTTGGGTGCTCATTTTCTCTGTTCAGCCTCATCTTCCTGCAATATTTTTGGTTCCCTGAGTGGGAAGTGACATCACCCTTGGAGGGAACATGCCCCTGGTAGTTGCCGCCAATCCTCTGGACACCCACATGAGGCCCCCGATCGGCCTGGGCCATGTGAACCACTAAGCCTGCCAGGGAGGCCATTTAGCCTACCTGTGTGGATGCCTCAGCTGGGCTGAGAAAGGACCCTGTGGGCGGGTCTTCAAGGAGTCAAACGCCAGGAGGAACTGGCATGCAGGAACAGGTACCTACACATGGAGACGTCTAGACAAAGTATGATTGATCTGGGGATCCCACTACAGTTTTATTGGAAGAAGAAGCCTGATCAACTCCTTGGCCATTAGATCACCAGCAGGTCTGTTGAGAGGTGTGTGAGAGTGTGTGAATGTGGTGTGACTGAGAGAACTCTGAGGGTGGAGTTGGACCTCCCTTCACAGGGCCTAAGGGAGTGTTGATTTGCCCCCCTATGGCTACAAGGCTGTTCAAGTGGGAAATTGAGGCTGCCCAGGTTAAGAAATGGGTTGGAATTGTATGCATATGAGTGCTTGGAGAATGACTGAGATGGGTAACAATAGGTGGGGTTTTGCTCCCCCCCCCATTCATGGGGTGAAACGAATGTATGCATGTGCCCTTCTTCCCTGCTCCAACTTTGCCCCCTGGCTATTCTGAGAGAAACCAGAAGTTCTAGGTTCTCCTGCCTCCGTCTCCCAAGTAGCTGGGACTACAGGCACCCTCTACAATGTCTGGCCACTTTTTTGTTGCAGCTGTCATTGTTGTTTCAAGGGCCCGGGCTGGATTCAAACCCCCGGACCAGGGGTATGTGGCTGGTGACTTAGCCGCTTGAGCCACTGGCACTGAACCTTTCTTCCTTTCTTGCTGAGCCTGCCTGCCTCCCTCCCTCTTCTCTTTCTCTCTCTTTTCTTTCTTTCTTTCTTTCTTTCTTTCTTTCTTTCTTTCTTTCTTTCTTTCTTTCTTTCTTTCTTTCTTTCTTTCTTTCTTTCTTTCCTTCTTTCCTTCTTTCTTTTTCTTTCTTTCTTTCGTTCCTTCTTTCTTTGTTTCTTTGTTTTTTTCATTCTTTGTTTGTTTGTTTCTTTCTTTCTTTCTGTCTTTCATTCTTTCCTTCTTTCTGCTTTTTTCTTGTGCTATCCAATTTAATAAAGAACACTAATGCACCTGGCTACTCATATAGAAAAACATTTTTTTCACTGTGTATACTACAGAGATCAAATATACATTAAAATTGGGTGTGAAATATAAGTTATATTAGAAGAAAATAACGGAAAACAGGTTAATGACCTTGGGGTAGTAAAAGGTAAGGCAAAAAAAGACAAAGAAGGACAACAGCAAGATGGTGGAATTGTAGGTAACCTATTCATCTCCCCCCACAACAACAAGAATTCTGTAACTATCCATAAACAAGTCTCTTTGTGAGAGCCTTGGGATTCAGGAATGAGGTTGTAAACCCATGGTGGAGCCCAAGGCATAGAAGGATCATTTTGTGAGTGAATATTGGCAGATAGGAGTTTGAATTGCTAATTATGTTCCTGGGTTTTGGCCCCAAATGACCTCATCCTCCTAAATCTTAGCACCATTTAGCCTTGAGCCTACAACCAAAACCATCTGTCCTGGAGTCCAAACAAATCCCAGAATTGAGTACTTTTTTTCTTTTTTTTTTTTTTGACACAGAGTCACACCTGGTAGAATAACCCCTGGTAGAGTGCCATGCTATGGTGTCACAGTTCACAGCATCCTCAAACTCTTGGGGTTAAGCAATTCTCCTCCCTCAGCCTCCCAAGTATCTGGGACTACAGGTGCCCACCATAACGCTCAGGTATTTTGTTATTGTTGATGTTGTCCTTGTTGT
>CAUYON010100159.1:0-37871 GCA_963573935.1 Arctocebus calabarensis | reverse complement strand
CCAGCAGAGTCTCTAGCAGACAGCAGACCTGTGGAAGCCTGGCATGCATGGGACGCAGGCCAGGCGGTCGCTTAGGGAGTTCCTGGCCAGGGGTGGGTCTGCAGAGGCCTGGTGGTTGCAGGCAGAGTTCCTAGCAGAAGGCAGGCTTGTGGAAGCCCTGCAGGCTCAGGCACAGGGCCGCACAGTCGCCAGGGGATTTACTGGCCTGGGGTGGGCCTCTTCTGTAGCGTGAGACAAGAGGTCCACAGTTCACCGCTTGTCTGTAGAAAACCCACAGGAGCAAATGAGGAGGAAAAAAAAGAAACAGAAAAGCAAGAAACTCAGAGCTTTCTTGGGGGAGGGGACAGATACTTTTCCTTTCAGATGAATTTTGTACCTGAAGCTTTCTTTCTTGGATTCGCAGCTTGCCTCAGCAGAGGTGACCCACAAGTATCACTTCTATCTCTCAGCTGGTCTCCCAGTATTCAGCTTAATTGCGCAGTTTCAGGAGGTTATTTTCCCTTTTGGACAGAAGCCTTTTTCAGAAGCTGCTTCCAGTCAGCCATCTTGCTCCGCCCTCCACCCTTCTATCCATCTTGAATCAATTTTTGTGAGTGAAGAAAGGTGTGGGTCCAGTTTCAGTCTTTTACATGTGGATACCCAGTTCTCCCAGCACCATTTATTGAATACAAAGTCTTTCCCTGAAGGTATGTTCTTGTTTGGTTTATCGAAGATTAGGTGGTTGTAAAATATTTATTTCATTTCCTGGTTTTCTATTTGATTCCAAATGTCTATGTGTCTATTTTTGTGCTGGTACCATGCTGTCTTGACCACTATGGCTTTGTAGTATAGCCTAAAATCTGGTATGCTGATGCCCTGGCTTTGTTTTTATTACTAAGAACTGCCTTAGCTAGACAGGGTTTTTTCTGGTTCTCTACAAAATGAAGAATCATTTTTTCCAAGTCTTGAAAATGTGATGTTGGTATTTTAATAGGGATGGTGTTGAATCTGTAGATTGCTTTGGGAAGTCTAGACATTTTAACAATGTTGATTCTTCCCAGCCACGAGCATGGTATGTTCTTCCATTTGTTAATATCTTCTGGTATTTCCTTATCCTCTAATTTTCTTTATTGAGGTCCTTTACCTTTTTTGTTAGTTATATTCCTAAGTATTCATTTTCTTTGAAGCTATGGTCAAAGGAGTTGTGTCCTTAAGTAGCCTCTCATCTTGACTGTTATTGCCATATGAAGGCTACTGACTTGTGGGCATTGATTTTATATCCTGAGACATTATCGTACTTTTTGATAACTTCCAGGAGTCTTGTGGTTGAGTCTTTGGGGTTCTCTAAGTATAAGATCATATTGTCAGCAAAGAGAGAGAGAGTTTGACCTCCTTTGCTCCCATTTGGATGCCCTTTATTTCCTTGCTTTGCATAATGGTATTGGCTAGAACTTCCAGCACTATGTTGAAAAGTAATGGTGACAGAGGACAAACTTGTCTGGTTCCAGTTCTAAGAGCAAAAGCTTTCAGGTTTACTCCATTCAGTAAGATATTAGCTGTGGGTCTGTCATCGACAGCTTCAATCAGTTAAGAAATGTGCCACCTATACCTATACTCCTCAGTGTTCTAATTGGAAAAGGATGCTGGATTTTATAGAATGCTTTTTGTGCATCTATTAGGAGGATCATATGGCCTTTGTTTTTGCTTCTGTAATATGGTGGATAATGTTTATGGACTTGCATGTGTTAACCCAGCCTTGCATCCCTGGGATGAAACCTACCTGATCATGATGTATGATTTTTTGATGATAAGCTGTAATCTATTGGCTAGGATTTTGTTGAGAATTTTTGCATCTATATACATTAGTGAAATTGCTCTGAAATTCTCCTTTTTAGTTGGGTCTTTTCCTGGTTTGGTATCAGGATGATGTTTGCTTCGTAGAACATGTTGGGGAAGATTCCTTCCTCCTCAAATTTTTGGAATAATTTCTACAGTACAGGAATAAGCTCTTCCTTGAAGGTTTGATACAATTCTGGCGTGAAGACATCCAGACCAGAACATTTTTTTGTTGGAAGGTTTTTTCTTGTTTCTTTAATCTCAGTGCTTGAAATCCATCTGTTCAGGAGCTCTATTTCTTCCAGGCTAAGTCTAGAGAGAGAGTCTGATTCTAAATATTGATCAATTTTCTTCACATTGTCAAATTTCTGGGCATAGAGTTTCTGGTAGTATTCAGAGATGATCTCTTGTATCTCTGTGGCATCAGTTATTTCCCTTTTATCATTTCTGATTGAGGTTACTAGAGATTTTACCTTTCTATTTATGGGTAGTCTGGCCAAAGGTTTATCTATTTTATTTCTTTTTCCAAAAACCAACTCCTTGTTTCATTAGTTTTCTGAATGTTTCCTTTTGTTTTCAATTTCAGTGATCTCTGATTTAATTTGGGGTATTTCTTTTCTTCTGCTGGGTTTAGGTTTAGATTGTCCTTCCTTTTCCAATTCCATAAGATGGCTTGTGAGTTTGTTGATGCACTCTCTTTCTTTTTTTCGAATGTAGGCAGCAATAAATTACCCTCTCAGAACTGCTTTTGCAGTCTCCCACAGGTTTTAGTAGCTTGTGTCTTCATTGTTGTTGTGCTCAAAGAAGATTTCCTCTTTTATTTCTGCTTGCACTCAACTGTCATTCAACAGAAGGTTGTTTAATTTCCATGCCTTTGTGTGGGGTTGAATGTTTTTGTTGGAGTTGAGTTCCACCTTTAGTGCCCTGTAGTCTGAGAAGATATGAGGTAAAATTTCAATTCTTTTTATTCTGTTGAGGTTTGTTTTGTGTCCTAGAATATGATCAATTTTGGATAATGTTCCATAGGGTGATGAGAAGAATGTATATTCTTATCTTTGGGAAGGAGTGTTCCATATACGTCTATCAAGCACGTATGTTCTAGGGTCTCATTTAAGTCCCTTATATCTTTGTTTAATTTCTGTTTAGAGGCTCTATCCAGCTCTGTAAGAGAAGTGTTAAAGTCCCCTGTTATTATGGTGTTATAGGATATCATATTGCTCAGACTGAGTAAGGTCTGTTTCAAGAATCTAGGAGCCTTTAAGTTAGGTACATAAATATTTAGAATTGAAATGTTTTCTTAATGTATTTTTCCTTTGACCAATATAAAGTGACCATCTTTGTCTTTTTTGACCTTAGTTGCTTTAAATCTACATGTACCTGGAAATAAGATTGCAACTCCTCTATTCTTCTGAATTCCATTTGCCTAAAAAATTGTCTTCCAACCCTTAACTCTGAGTTTTAATTTGTCTTTTAAAGCTAAGTATGTTTCCTGCAGACAGCAAATGGATGGCTTGCGTTTTTTTTTAAAATAATTTTATTAAATCATAATTGTGTACATTGGTGCAATCATATGGCAGAATGTGCTTCATATACAATCAGAAATATTTTGATCATACTGTTAGATATAGCCTTCATAGCATTTTCTTGATCACTATATAAAGACATTGATACTCTACATTTAATAAATTTCACCAATACCCTGTTAAGATGCACCGTAGGTGTGATCCCACCAATTGCCCTCCCTCCTCCTATCCTCCCCCCTCCACTACCCTCCCTTTCCCTTTTCCCTGTATTCTTGTGCTATAATTGGGTTTTAGCCTTTATATGAGAGCTATAAATTAGCTTCATATGAGGGCTGAGTACATTGGATACTTTTTCTTCCATTCTTGAGATACTTTGCTAAGAAGAGTATGTTCCAGCTGCATCCATGTAAACACAAAAGAGGTAAAGTCTCCATCTTTCTTTAAGGCTGCATAGCATGGAATACTATGCAGCCTTAAATGTCCCTTTTGTACTTTGAGATATTTCTACTTCATTTTGAAAGTTGCGACTTCATTTTTCTGTCACCAACCTTGTCTCGACCATTAACTGCCGAGACTGATACTGATGGCTTAGAAATCTCATTTACAAATTCTCTCAGAGTTTTGAAATTTAACTTATCATGGCCTCAAGACTTGAAGCATTTAAAGATATCCCTTGCCATCACCTCATTTAGTTTGGTTTCAATTACTTCCCTGATGCTTTTCCAATCCTCTTCAATCTGACAATCCCTCTTGACTGAAGATGAAAACAAAATCTGTTATTATACCAATGAGCTCAAATTGATATTTCCTTTGTATTTTTACTAAAATTAAATGTGATTTTCTTTAATAGCCTTTGCCTTTTGATAACCTATCTTGTATTTCTAACTTTAGTCTTCCTGACTGGTTTCCTGGATCTGTAACATTTGTGTTCTTCTTTTGTATATTTCACCATTCCTTACATAAATATATGTTGAGTGCCCATTAATTGTCAGGTGCTGTTCTAAACACTGAGGATATGGTGGTGAATGAAATGTACACATTCTTTGCCTTACACCCTAGCATCTGGTGGAAATATGTTACTTTATTGGGTTTATCTTCTCACTGTATTTTTCTACCTAAGGACAGTTTCCTTTTACATCTGAGCTCTTAGTGTCTGAGCACAATTTGTTCCTTCTGAGATGTCTTTTCAATTAGACCACTGGACTCTTAGGATAGTTATTAGTTTCCTCCCCTGAAATTTCTTGAAATCAGCCCTCTGAATATCCATGCCCATATCTAACTTTTTCTTTTTCCTCAGGCGTGTCTCTGCCATGATTTTGTAAAGCTAAAGACAGCAGTGTGGGACCAAGAAGCCTGGTATAATTGATGCGTATGTTGAGTTCTAAGTTTCAAATTGTTTATTTTTCAGTTCTTCTTTATTATTCTTTCATGATCATGTGTGATTTTTTTCATGGATTTATTTTATGATGAAGATATTGTGGCAACTCACAAGAGGTTTATGAGGTACACATCCAGATATGGGCTGGGAAGACTTCTCTCTTCTGCATTTGATCTTACTTTATATTGCAATTTATATTTTTGTTTGTATTCTAGGAGTAACCCTGCCCTAGTCAATGCTATTCTTGTTATATGGACTTGGAGCATGCTGCAGTTTCCACTTGACCTGGCAGGTAAAAGTCTTGATGTTTGCGCAAAGAGAAAGAAAGTTGCAACTCTTGATTATAAACAGTGCTAAAGCTAAGAAGGAAATTGAGAGGATTGTTGTTCTGTTATCTCAGTGTTCCTTCCACTTCAGCTTTGAAGGAAAGTAGATTGAAACTCAGGAAGGCCATGAGTTGATCCAGTCTGGTACATGGTGGAGCTTAAGACAGTTGTGTGGATAATCTCACAGCTTTATATTCACTCCAGATGGTGGTTCCATTGGTTGTGATTTGTAAAACCTCCTGAAAATCAGTTACTACATCTAAGTTTCAGTTTTTTAATCCATGAAATACGGATGATAGTTGTAGCAACTACGGCTGAAGGTTCTTCGGAAAACACGATAAGATAGATACAGTGTAAAGTGTTTAGCTAGCTGCTGGCATGTAAGTGTTACCTCCTAATATTGCAAGGGGTCATTTTCACTACTTTGCCAGACCCATGTATTGAACCTCAGAGAAGGAGTAAAAATTTCAGGAGTAAATATTAAAAATTAAAATCTCTCTCGGTGGTGATCCTTGGAATCCCATTGGTTTTGCTTTAACAAAGGCCTATTTCCCCCTAAGATTATGCATGAAGTAAACTGTTTACCAGGAATTTTATAGCAGCAATAGCCTAGGGTTGCATTGCCCAACATGGAGACTTAACCAACCACATGTGGCTCCTTGAATTAACATTAATTACAATTAAATACCATTAAAAGTTCAGTTTCTTAGTCACACTAGCCACATTTCAAAAGCTAAGTGCTGATTGTCACAAAGTACTTATATGGGGCAGCAGAGATGTACAACATTTTTGCTGTCATTTTTACTGCTCTGTTGGACAGACAGTATCCATCCTGAGTCATCCCATAACTTACTGGAACCCTGCAATTTTGATTTGGGAATTGTCTTGGAGACCACTTTACTCTGGGGAAACAATCTAGACATTAATAATTACATTTTCTTAGTCTGACTTTTTTTTCATGACATTCTACTTGATGGCCTCAGGATTAGAATTAATCCTTAGGACAGGCATATTTAACTTTTCCCTTCATCTTTCCTGGTTCACTTCATAGGCTTAGAAGCCTGGGGCCATTTCAGGCCTTAACATCCAATTTCTGAAAGAAAAATGTCACCGGAATATACAGAGTTATTGTGTGACTTTTTTAAACATCCCAAATCCAATCACTGAGTAATAATGACAAACAAATTATGTGTTAATAATACAGAGAGAGAGAGAGAGCTTGTCAGAGTGTGCCCTTGCAGGTACACTCTGCTTATGGGTCAGCTGGTGTTTACATAGAACAGTAGGTGCTTTCACTTTAAATATTAAGTCATACCCTAGGAGGTCCTTTGGGAGCCATTTCCTGACCTACCTTCTCAGGAAAGGCTATTATTGATCTTACATTAGCTTTTCTTTCGTCATTCAGTCATTCCCTCTCTGATCTTCACCCTCCCCTATCTTGCGGTTTACAGCCTTGCTAAGAACATTTTTATTCAAGAAAGAAATTTTATAAACTTTCAGGGGTGATAATATTATGCAGCTGTTTGAAAAACAAAGACCAAATGTTACTTCTGACTAAATCACTATTGTATTTTCCAACAAACAGTACATTATGTTCACCCATATCAAAGCAGCTTCAGCATCATCACAGGCTCCAGTAGGCGAAGGCATTCTTTGTTTGAAAACTCCAAATGGAAAGCTTCATTATTATAAAAGGATTATTTCTGCCCTTGACCCCGAATTAAATTTATATTTTAGAAATTAAAACAAAAGGTTCATCTGTTGATTGGACTTCCTTTTGTTCAACTGGAAAATCAGTAATTATATCCAGCCTTTCTTATAAACCATGAAACAAAAGCATAAGGGATTAGGACAAAATAAAATAACAACGGAATTTATTAGGGCTTCCCTCTTCCCTCCATCATTAGAAAAATATGTTTGACATAAATTAAATTTGAATTTGCATAAGCACTGGAATTTTCACCGTGCACTTTACACATATGACTAAGTCAACCAATAAATAGGTGGATGCTGAAGGGAAGATATAGAGTGAGCCGGGACTCGTACCCTTGGCTCTGTGATCCTAAGGGTAAGATAGTGGAAGGGGGTGGAGAGAAGGAAGCGTTGTTATTCTAAGAGAAGCACAATGGGGCTCTGTCTTCTCAGATGTCATTGTTTATCCAGTTTCCAAAGAAGACAATGAGTGAACTCCAGGAAGGTTACGTGACTGGGCCAGCATCTCACTGCTAGAAACTGCAGCTCCCAGCGAGGCGGCACAGCCCGCCCTGGAGCCTGCAGCACCCCGCTGGGCCACTCAGGGCGAGTCCTCTGCTCTCTATTCCTTGTTATCTTTCACTTGTGCTTTTCCCAGAGCAGCAACAAGATGATCTGAAACATTTCCTGTGGATAGAAACCGTGTGGCAGGGTGTTCTCATTTGTTCCACCAGATTTAAACTGTGGCGTCGTTTCCAGTTGTGGACTAGCACAGCCTCCATTGTCAAGGACTTGTCCTGGGTCATTCTATCTGATAGGGCGACTTCCCGGAGAGAGATGGTAACTGGTCTGTCTTGTGTTTTCAGTGCAGAATGTCGAATGTCCCCTGACTGTGACAGAGAGGGGATTCCAGAGCCAGTTCCTCTGCCAATACAGTGCTGATCTGTGGAACATCGGAATCAGCATCTTCATCCAAGACGGTCCCTTCTTTGTCTTGCGTGTCATCCTGATGGCCTACTACAGAGTGATCAACCAGATGCTGGCGTTCTTTGCTGCCAAAAATTTCCTGGTGGTGGTGCTGCAGGTGTACCACCTGGTGGTGCTGGCCCAGAGCGCCCGTGCCTCCCTCTACATTCAGGCAGATGACCCCCCAAGGGAGCACAACTCAGGGCTGGCCCCTGAGACTGAGCTCTCCCCCCAGGACGGGCAGAGCGAGCCTCAGGAAGGCTTCATACTTGTTTTGAGTGCCACCCCTGTCACCTCTGATGACTTCCAGCCCTCACCGTAGATACTAATCACAGTCACATGCAGCTGGGACCTGGGACTTTCTGGTTCTTCCTACAGACAGGATCACCTTCTTTCTTTTTCTTGTCCAAATCTGGCATATCATAATTTTCAAAAGACTAACATAAAAAAGGTGATCTTAAACTAAAGCCAAGGAATTTTCTCTTTTCAACTGAATGGAAGGAACTTTGATTAGCGGCTCCCACTGCAACTTCTGTGTGATGGTATCAGATGTTATAGTTGTTCAACGACTAAGTGATTTGTTTGTCTTGAACTGTTTGAAAAAGCTATGGGCAGGGTTATAGTGACATGCCCTGGAAAGATTTAGTGCAGACAAAGTGTCACGGCTGTTGCCTGAAAATAGAGAAGCTTTGAACTCTGGCTTCATTGTCAGACTATCTCATCTGATCTTTTCTGCAATGTCCCTCTGACATCAAAAAATGTACATTCAGTGAATGTAGAACAAATGAAGGGGAAAGTGCCTTTAAAATTACCGCACTGTGAGCTGGAAGCCGTGAAACTCTCTGCCCGGCTTCCGTATCCTAGAGAGCCCTATTCATTGCTTCCCAGGAAAATCATTTTTCTGGGCTGATGTGGTATTCTGTCATGGCGCATATGCTGCTACAGACATTTTACTGCTTTTGGCTTGGGTACTGTAGAATTCACAGCAAGCCATTTCGGTTGCATATCTACTGGTTGCAAAGCAGGAAATACTGGGAAAATGCTAGCAAAGTCACAACTTCCCCTCCGAGCATGATTTGCAGTGTTCGTCAGTGTTTTCCTGAACCTCTGCTTTACCAATTTCTACCTTGCCAAGTCGAATCATGTGGGCTGATGCAGGAGGCTCTGAAGCAGCGAATAAAGGTGTTTCAGGCCCTGCAAAGTGTTACCATGGTTTCTGGTGTCTGCCAACAGTCGTGAACAAAGCCGCAGCTCCTCTGAACCACTGCTGGAGATGGCCTTTGGTCTCCGGGAACACGGGGACGGAGGATGCTTCGGCCCCACCCACACCCAACAGCCCCGAGTGAGTGACGGGGTCGGGATGTACCACCGCATTGTGGGAAGCAGGCAGTTCTTTTTATTTTCCCCCAATAAGACTTAATTTTCTGAGTATTGAAGTAGCCACACTTTCCCTTTATATACCTCTGTGCTTTCCAGATGGAGGTGATTCAGAACCTTTTAAAGTGGTTTATGCTTTAAAAGATGCAGTGTGAAAATGTGCTTGGGTGTATAGCAGTAATTATGTAAGGCAAACAGTTACCAAACTGCTCCTTTAGGGTTCAAAGCATAAATCCTCCTAGGACAGACAGTAGGGTCAGGAATTCAAAGGGACATTTAAGGCAGAGTGTACCCTTAATTCAGTATGACCTATCAGCAATCAACTGGGACAATTTTATCTGTAAATCTCTCTGTGACATAATGTCCATTCAGAACATTCGACACAACATTTTTATAGACAAATTCTGGTTTTATACAAACTAATGCATATTTTTCAATAAGTAGTTTCTTCAGGTCCATGCAGTTATTTGTCTTTATTTCTTTTCTTCCTCGTGCTTCTAATTTTAACAATATAATGATTGTAAAGTGACACATGAGACTGTTGGAATACATTTATAATTTTCCATAATAACTCAGTGAAAGTTAAGATCAGAAAATTGTATTTCCATACAGTAAAGAACTTGACAGCTTTTAAGGGCGTGTTATTTAAAATGCTTAGCAATTGAAAGCAAAATAATAACCGCTATTTATAAAAATGCCTCAGCAGAATCTGTTTTTATGTTGACTGCTTTATGTTGAATATTTTCTCCCCCAACATGTATGTGAGACTGATTACCGCAGATTTGCTCATGGCATACTTTTTATGTTTTAATTTTTTTCTTCCAGCAAAACAAACATTGAGCCTCTAAAAATAGATAAAGTATAAAGTAGTACGGCTGTTGCAAGGATAATTTTAAATACTTTCAAATCTGAGATTTGGCTTGGCTTCATGAATGAGCTTCTAGTGTTTAAAATAAAAGTATTTTGTAATTAGCACTCCTCCGAAGGCCTCAGAAATTTAAAGAAAAAAAAAAAAAAAAAAACCTGTCCAAAATCTAGCTTTGCTTAGAGTGTCAGGAAGTCAAAGATCACCCAGGACCATCTTGGCGGTGGATGGTGGCAAAAATAAATACATGCTCGGCAAGATTTTCCAGGAAAATCTGCTAAGGGCAGCATTTGTTAATCTAACTGCCAATACTCCCACTCTCTCAGACTGGCTTTTTTTTTTATAGTACAGAAAAAAAAAATCTGTATTCATTTAGTTTATTTTTATAAAGTTCTAAGTTCAGATTGTGTCCATGCCTAGACCCCTGATGAAAAGTTAAAAATGTATTTGGTTGATTTTATGTTTTTAGTGCAGGATGCTAAACATCATGTTTTAGAACATCCTGGTATTGGTTTTAAAGTGGCTAGGCATCAGTGACCTCCCACAAGTTGACATCCTGGGACTTGTTTACATTGCATTTGCAATAAGATAACAGACTCACATCCTCTGGATAATGTGACATGAGCCATACCTCTCCACTGCCCCTCCTCGCCCCAGACACACGACAGACCAACTGCCCAACCCCACTGAAGAAAGTGCCTGATGTGTGGTTGCTGGTGATGTTGTTATTATTGCCATTGTTGTTATTTAATTGCTTGATTTAAACGTCATTAAACCTCCTTCCTGAAAACACATCATTCTGCTTGTAAACACACGCAGTATACATGTTTTAATGAAACTGTGCCGAAACATAACCTCATGACCATTTTGTGGGTTTTCTTTACCTTTGCTGGATATCTCCACGTCAATGTGATAAAATTCGTAAACTGCCTTATCTTTAACTATTCTTTTCGTTTTTATTGAAGCTATAATTCATAGCTCAATTATAAATATAAAAAGTTTTATATATAAAATATAAAAAAAATAAAATCTTGAATTGTATTTTATTTTATTTTTCATGTTCCAGGGAAGAGTCTGGCACAAATTTACCTTTATCTCTGTTGTAGTTCAACTAACACATGCATAGCCCTTTAGGCCTTATGAAAACCATAAAGATATAGCCAAGAAATACCATGATTTTTTATTATAACATTAATTATTAACTTGTTATTTAATAGAAACTTTTCAAAGCTTTGGAAAGGCAGGGATTGGAGGTGCACCAGCATTAGGATTTCCTCCCAGGTTTCAGCGTTGAACCGTTGACTCTTATTATTTTTGGCACTTAATCCCCATGACTCTTACCTGAGTCTCCTGTTAAAATAAAGAGTTGCCAAAGCCAGGCCTCTGTGTACTTTAGCACTCCTCCAGTGCCGAAGAAGAGTAATGTTGAAATACACTGCAGAAACTCAGAGATGCAAATGAATAAACCCAAATAGTTCTGAATTACAAGGGAAAAAGGAGACTGTTACTTTTTTTTCTACTTTCAGACTTTACTTTTGTACTTAGTGGACATTCTGATCTACTTTCAGAAGCATCTGATTTGGGGTTAAATGAGGCAGCTGGAGGATGTTTATAGCTTTGAGGCTTCAAATAACTTTCCATATGATGGAAGGGACTCTAAACAATGTTTGAATAATTAACTGCGGCAGGCTTATATTTTTATGAGTATTCATCCTCTGAAATCTTTCTTACTCGAAAAGTATATGAGATTATTTTCTCTTTCTGAAGCATGTATATTTATACTATTTTGCTATAAATGACCTTTGTATTTTGCAGTATACATTAAATAGTACATGCACAACTTTATCTTAATGTCTATTTTTTGCCTGCTTTTCATATCTTTATTCTCTGCTATAATTCTTTATGGTTTTTAAGCCCCTGTTTAAAAAATAAAACTAGTCTATTTAGAATATGATTAAAGTGGCATTTCAAACCAGTGAGGAAAGGCCGACCAAATTTACAAATGATGTTAGGAAATTTTGCAATCCATCTGGAAAAAATAAAGTTAGATTTTTATCTCATGCAATATATAGAAATAAATTCCAGATGGATTATAGATCCAAATGTAAAATGAAAACTATAAATATTAGGAGAAAATATGGAATGTGACTTTAGCATTTGGGGGATGGGAAAAATAGAAGCTACCTAAGAATAGATTGACAGATTTTCCTACACAATAGTTCTAACACTTCTGAATGGCAAAAAATTATCATAAATATATTACTATTATTTTCTTCTTTAGAGAAATGTGCCAGTGCAATCAGAGAAGAGTGATGAGGTATAGAAATTAGAAAAGAAGAAACAAATTTATCATTTATTCATATAAGATTGAGTCTTGAATATCCAAGATAAGCATATTAAAACCTTCAAAAACTATTAAAAATACGAAATCAAACAAAAATCAATAGCCTTCCTGTATACAACACCACATAGAATATAGATTTGAAGGATGGGTGTGGTGGCTCATGCCTGTAATCCTAGCAGTCTGGGAGGCCAAGGTGGGAGGATTGCTTGAGCTCAGGAGTTCAAGACCAGCCTGAACAAGAGTGAGACCCCACCTGTACTAAAATGGAAAACAACTAGCTAAGTTTTGTGGCAGTACTTATAGTCCCAGCTACTCAGGAGGCTGAGGTAAGAAGATCATTTGACCCCAGGAGTTTGAAGTTGCTGTGAGTATGATGCCAAAGTACTCTCCCAGGTGTCAGAATGAGACTCTGTCTCAAAAATAAAACAAAACAAATGTGCACACAGATACACATATATATGCAAGTTTGTTTCAAATATATATATTTGAAAAAGATATTTTCTTATAATATGAACTAAAACCATAAAATATATAGGAACAAACTTAAGAAATCTGTAAGATCGACATAAAGAATTATTTTGAGGGCCATAAAGGAATAATTTAAGAAATAAAAAAGATATATTTCATTGGGGTGTGGTAAGAAGACTTGAAACTTTAAAAAGTTATGAATTTTTCCTAAATTGGTCTTCTATAAATTTGATGCAACCTGTATGGTGATCTCAACAAGATTTTAGTTTGTAGCGACTACACAAGCTGATTCTAAAGATTTCATGATAAAATAAGCTTGAAATAATAGTTGGAAAACATTCTTAAAAGATGAGAAATGAGAGAATTTTCAATATATTTAAATACATTGAAGTTACCATAACCTAGAGAATTTGATTGGGGCATGTGAATAAGCAGTCAACAAAGTGAAAAGAGTAAGGTTCACAAATAGGTTGAGCTGCATAAAGGATTCTGATACATGGTAAGTCATGGGACAGAAGTCAAATATTATGAATGGTTTAGGTTTTCGAAAATATTAAATTGGTTCCCTACCTCAATCTTTACGCCCAAAAACATTTCCAGATTTATCAAATAATGAAATATTTTAAATAAAGAATAAACACAGAAGACTTTGTGTTTGTAACACAAAGGTGAGAAGGATTTCTCAGTAAGATAGAAAACAAAAACCATAGGAGAGTCATAAATTTTAGCTCAAAAAATGAAAGATCTTAGCGTCATCATAAAAATACCATAAGCGAATTCAAAAGTTGAACAACCAACTGGGTAAATATGTTTGCAACAAATATAACAAAGCATTTATTTTCTTAAGGAGCCACAGTTCTAACAAATAAGAAAAAAGTGAAAAAATCCATTGGGAAAATGAGAAAAAGACGAAAGCATACATTTGACTGCAAAAGGAATGGTTGAAAGAAATGCAAATGAAGACATAATGAAATACTATTTTTCAAATCCACACTACTATAAGATAACCATTTTTCGCTTACTGGGATAACAAAGATCCAAGGTTTTTGGGGATGCTCTATTAGTTGGTTGATCCCTCTGTTTGCAAAATGTTATATTTATACCTTTACAAATGGTAGGTAAACATGAACTGATGACCAAGTTTCTAATGAACATGGACATCCTCTTATTTTCTTTTTAATTTTTATACCTTTTACAGCTTGAATTTTTAAAATTATGTATTACTTTTATAATTTAAAAAAGGAATTTACAAAAAGGAAAATTCCTGAACAACTGGTAAGCTGTCCATGAGTTTGCTGCCTCGTACAGATGCTGAAAATAAAGTAAAAGCACGTTATTTATGTTTGCTCAAGGAAACAAAGACTTTGCCGTTATAACGAAGGATGATATCCAGAAGCTTTAGATGAATCAAGGGCTTCAACCATGTCAAATTCTGCTTGCCTTATGCAGCAACAAATACTGTGGAAATGAAATAATGAATAGAACTGCAAAAGCACAGCAAAATCAAACTGACCAAAAAGATTGACTGGGTCTTTCTTGATGAGCACCGTAGAGACTAGTTTGCAGCTGCCAGTCTGACACTTCCACACTCCCTGACATTTATGGAGCCACCAAAGCCAACTACAGAAGACTCTTGCTTTGAATGATGCTGTCATGCTGATTTCCCCGGGAGAGACTGTGAACTAAAGGAACCCTGAAAGAGAAAACTTCAGAAAGAATCTATGCGTCTGTTTCTAAGTCCATATTCGCAAGCCCATCTAATTTGTGTATGTAAGCTTTATAGGATTTTGTCAAATATTTACTTAGTTCATAATTGATTGTGGGAAGGGATCAAATGGGTCATGTGCAAATCTGATCAAATGATGGAAGAAGACAAACCATATGTCAAATATCATATAGGCTTTGTACCCAAACTATGAATTTGGGGCAAGGGAAAATGGATACACGTGACCAAATATGTTTTCTCTGCGGATGCTGGTGTTCAACTCCTGCCAAATGCTTAGCTAGAGAATTTAGATGATTGTGGTTCTGGGATCTCGGGGGTTGTTTTTACCTTCTGGCAAAGAATATTATTCTCTATTATTCAAGGGTTCCCATAAGACCTAAGTGACAGTCAACAGATGGGTCAAATGCTGTAATTATTTCATCAGCTCTCTGGGTTTCAGCTAATTCCTACAACTAGTTGTTTTCATTGGTATCTCTAGCCCTAACCTCTTTTCTGGTCTCCAGGCCTGGATTTGCATCCCCTAAACCCTGCATAGGCTGCAAACATCACTGAGTCTCTTAATACATATAGAAAACATATCTTAGCACACTCAGCCCCCATTGTACGCCCTCTCTTATATTCCAAATGTTGGCTAGAATTGTCTCCAGCCGCTCAGGCACCCAGGCCAAACCCAGATATATACTTGACACCTGCCTCTTCTTTCTTATACTTTCTATGTACTCCCTAAATTCCATCAGTTAAGCTGCTTATACTTCTTCTTCGTCTTTATCCTACCATCTCTATCGCATGTGCTGCTAGCTTAATTTAGTTTTGCAATATTTCTTTCCTCAGTATTGCAATTATTGCCCAACTGGTCTTCTAATCTCCTGATTTAATGCTTCATAATAATCTTCCCAACTTGTATTCAAAGCTGAATCTTCTAAAATGCACATTTGATCGTGTGTCTCTTCTATTTAAGACACTGATTTATTTTCTATCTCTCTTACCTATAATGAAAACAAGAAGTTCAAGGGTATCTGTCTTTTTTCATCACTTTGCACCAGTGGCTAGCAGTAGCTGCTACAAAACTACTGTTGAGGAAACTATATTTTCTGTGCTTTTTTACACCTGCATTCTTTTACAAAACTAGTATTATACCACATATTTATGTGCGTACCCAGTCATGTTTATTCGTTATAATTTCTTGAGAATTTTCTCATGTTAACTTCTCTTTGAAAACAGAACACCTACCAACTTCACCTGAACGTAGAGAAAGACCTAACGGGCACATAATAGAGGTCTTCCCTTCCTAAAGCTTTCCCTTTTTCTGTGGCCACTTATGCTCCCATGGTGAGATGAGAACCATCGCCTCCTCGTTCTCATATTTTCTCATTGTTGCCTTTTATACCCACGGGCCTGTTTACTCTCTAAACATACAAGTCCTATTTTGTTTATTTAGACTAATCTCTTTTTGTGACTCCATTCCCATCAATGGTCCATTAAGGAGCTATTGCCCACCTCCTCCCAGGCTTCTCTCCCAAATCTCCCTGTAGATGCTCTTCTGGCACTGCCGATCAACCTGGGATCCAAAACGTTTCCTCTCCCAAATCTATTTCTTTTTTGATTCCTCTTTTTCTGTTAAAAGAACTGCCATCCATCCAGTCTTTTTTACAGTTTCCCCCTCCCCCCCCCCCGGGGCTGGGTTTGAAGCCACCACCTCCAGTATATGGGGCCGGTGCCCTACTTCTATCAGCCACAGGCACTGCCCAAGTCTTTTATATTATTATTATTTTTTGAGACAGCATCTTACTTTGTCATGTTGGGAAGAGTGCTGTGGCATCATAACTCACAGCAACCTCAAACTCTTGAGCTTAAGTGATCCTCTTGCCCCAGAGAAGCTGGGACTACAGATGTCCGCCACCATGTCCAGCTATTTTTACAGTTTTTTAGTAGAGATAAGGTTTTGCTCTGTCCAGGCTGGTCTCAAACTCCTGAGCTCAAGCAGTCCACCTTCCTCAGCCTCCCACGGTGCTAGAATTACAAGTCACTTTATAATCCAGGCCTGTCTAGTCATTGGGCTCAAACTAAGCAGTCATCTCTGACTGATTCCCCTCATTCATTCATTTGTTGATTCCTAGACTTTGTTTGTATAATAAATACAGTTTTGTTGCTTTCTCTGATTATATGAGTTATGTGTTTAATGTAGTGATTTCAAATGTACAAAAAAGTATTAAAAAAGGATAAAAATCACATGAACTCCCACTTTACTAAAATTGATTGTTAACACTTTAGAGGTTAATCTATTGTGAATCTTTTAATACAAATAGAAAAATAAATGATAGATGATAGATAGATAGATAGAGGGTGAGATATTGGTTTATTCTTTAAAGATAAAATATTTCAAAAGGGTTGCAAAAATTGAGACTTCATTTCAATTTGTTTTTTGAACAACTTGAGCTCTCTACCTTGTCAGTAGTGCCTGGGAAGGTATACATAGCCTCCCTTGGAGAAATAAAAAATGTTTTAGGCCTTTTGATGACCTTGAAGCCTGGACCAAATGGTGCTCCTGTGGTAAATTCTGAAATTGGGGCCTCCTTGCAGCCATCTTTCTATGCCCCATAAAGATTTTCACACTACGTGAGGAATAAATTTTTCCTTTATGAATGATCAACAGCACCCACAGTGTAGAAGCCACTGCTAGCTGTGAGAGGGATCCACAAATGACTAAGACATTGCCCTTGCTTTTGAGGAAGTTTAGATCAGTGGCCTCAAAACAATGCTGTTACAACCTCCATAAATTCATCCCCTGCCACCTGTCTTTGTGCCTATGAAGGGCTCATTTTGGTTCTCGGGGAGTTTTGTGCAGAACCCCAAATTCCTATCCATGCCCTTTGGAACAGGAGAAGAGATGCAAAAGAAGGCTGAGGTAAAAGAAATGAGAGTTGTCCGTTTTTTGAAAACACTCTTTTGTAGATGGCTGGCCCTTTGTCACTGTGGGATGGCCACCAAACATGGCAAGAGCTCATCTTGGGCCTATCGTGATTTGGGCTGTGAGCTGCTGTCTTCTTTTCAAAGGCTACAGCTCTTCTGGAGAGGTTTCTGTCCAGAAGAACTCAAAAGGCACTGTTCCTGTGAACACCCAATGTAACACTTAAAAGCATTCTACAGACCTTCAGAATATGCCAAAGTGTATTCCCGGTAGATGTCCAGGGCAGAAGATACTCATTTGTTACAGGTGGGAGCAGTGGGATTTATATTCTCAGACTCATGAGCCGAAAAGAAAACTTGAGACCTTCCCAGTCTCATGATATCAGTTACAGCCAAACAATCGTAGAAGAAACACAGAATTAGCCCATACTTGAAGATTATGCTCAGTTTCATTACTTTTCACAAGGTTTAAAATTATTTCAAAGGCTACATGACGTAAAGCCTTAGGAATAAAAAAAAAATGCTAGTTTGGGGAACATGACAGTCACTTTTAAGAGCAGATGTCTACCACTTCTCTCTTCTGGGAAGCAGCCCATTAGGCTGTGTGCTGCTGAATCAGATACGACAAAAAAGTTCATTCAGTCTGGTTTATTTCAGCTTGGGAGTCAACATCATGAGAGGCAATGGCTGGTATTTCTGGATCTGCCGTCGCTTCTACTTTAGAGACTGTTGAATCAGACTTGATTGAACTTGCAGGCATCTCTGGTTCTGCCTCACCCACGTGTCTCCTCGCAGCCTGATCACTGGTGATCTATATAGCATTTTGGTATTTCGAGCTTTAAATCTGTACACGTACCTGCACAGATGTAAAAATCAGCGCTCCCCAAAGTACGCTCACCCTCGAATCTTTCTACTCCATGTTCTTCCATAGAAGACTAAACATCCAGGCACGGATCCATTTATTATAAGGCACGTGGCATCTCTGGAAATGACAGCCACATTCATCAAAACTCTAGTCCCTTGAAAGGGATCATGTTTAGGAAATATTTGAGCAGCTATCAGAGAATTCATCCTTGTCTTATGGCTTTTCGAAAACTTAATAAAAATCCTCTTTTCAATCAGAACCTTCCAGAAAATATAAACCTCATTTTTTCAACTTCTTGGGGAAGCTAAAGTAAACACTGAATGTTGTTAAGTTTTATTTTTTTCAGCTTCAAGTCTCTCGAAGGTGATGTTCTGCTTAGTGTTATGCTCTTCCTTTCTTTTCAGATGTTGCCTGCACCAGGATTTTACTCAGGTAGACTTTGCTCTTTAGTAGTACTGAGACACGTACTCCTGAAAAATTTGCACTTGAAGGGATGCTGGATCTCCCGACCTCCTCGAAAGTGAAGAAATGAAAGCTGAAAGAGGAGGAGTCCTGGTTGCAGCCCAGTCGATGCAAATTCCAGGCCAAAATGACCTGTTCATAAAAGCAAAATACAAGCAAAAATATAGGGCAAAATGAAAAAGGAAATGGCTTCCGTTTTCTGCTCATAACATATAACACCTATAATATCCTTGAAATAATCTCACTTGCTCACCATTTTAGACTTGATGTAACACTTTCACTTCTTTATCTCAATCCTTGGGACCAATCTAGAGGCAAGTTTTTAAAAGAAAAAAACAACACCAAAATCCAAAAGCAAATGAGGAAATAAGCACTCAGAGAGGTCAGGAGATTCGTATAAGGTCACATCTTTGTTTCTAAGGGGCTCAAGTCCACCGATTCTACTCCTGAGGTAGCAATGCCTCATGAAATGTTTGTATTCCATCAGCAATCAACTTAAAAGTCAAATTAACTTAAACATCTAAATAGATTTGCCTTTCCTATTTGTCTGAAATTTTCTAAACTTAGCTCTGGGTAGAATTATTCTGTTGTGCCTGAAAGTGGGTCCAAATTCACCTTCAAAAAAAATGACAACTAAATCATTCTGCATAATTAGAATGAGATTATATCAGCACCATCTCTCTAGGCTCTGAACTGGTTTGTTCCCTGGAGTCCACACTCTCAGGACTATTCTAACACTCATCAAAAACGAGAAAACTAATTTTACTGCCTCTTTCCAAAGGGATGTCTGCAATGTGCACAATGGTTCAAAGAAAACTATTGTCATATGAATTCTGTTGGAGCATTTTCTTTTGATTGTCTGCTCTTCTATATTTATTGGAACTGGTAAAAATGAAACTCATTTTTTTCCTCCTTCCCACACTAAAACCCATACAGAATTTTCTAAGACAATTAAGAAAATAAAAGAAAGATGCAGTGGCAGGGACTATGTGGGGTTCTATGGCAGAAGACCCTCCCGGTTCCCATGACACTCTCTTCCTTTTCCTCCCTAGTCCTTCCTCTTTGCAAATAAACACTTTAGGTCAAGGACTAAGAGTCTGCAGCAAGTAAAAGTGAAACTAAAACCTCAAGCAAGTTTTCCTTTCTCTTCTTTCTCAGACTTCTTCATTTGCATAGATTAAAACCTATTCTAAACTGGCTTTGCCTATCTTTTTGTTGGCATGAAAATAAGTTCTTAAGTGTTCATTAAATGCCCAGGCCTGGTGGTGTCAACTCACCCTGTCTTCTTCTTCCTCAACTTTTTGTTCTTCAACTTCTCATGGATATCTCTTGTCAGGCTGGTGTAATTCTTTCTGTAAAACCTGAATGGGTAACCTTGGAAAGTCTGAATTGCATCCAAAAGGAATTCATTATTGTGTGGGGGTGACTTTGACTTTCATGAAAATGAATGCTCCAAAACTATCAGCTTTGGAAAATAATTCATTATACCTTTTTTATGGTGGAGAGGGGGATAAAGAGTCTTACATAAAAGCACCTCTTGTGTGAGTATGCTGCGTGACCTATCTCTTATGAAAGAAAATGTTAGGACAGTCAGCTATTTGGAAACATCGTATGTTCAAGCTTTTATGCTGACTTTCAGCGAGAACAAGATGAATCATGAATACTTAAAATTTGTTCCCCATGGTTCAGCTTAAATACTAGCTTAATTGTTTCAGAGTATACACCTGGGAGACTCTGTATGCAATGTGGATTTGGGAGTTGGAACTTCCAAGAATTGTCTAGCTTAGTGGCCAGTGGGAATGTAGCTCCCCCGAATTTTGATCTCAGTCCTTCTTTCTTTCATTATTTGAGCAGATATTTTTATATCTCTTTTTTCTCTCAAGGCAAAAGAATACTTACCAGTAGCACCAGAATTCTTAAGATTAACAAAATATCTTCTAAGTTTTTTTTCTTAATTTTGAAAACTTACAAGAAAGTATAGAGTACAGGATTCATGCATCTAACAACCAGTGTCAAAAACGCTAACATTTTGGGCAGCGCTTGTGGCTCAGTGAGCAGGGATCCAGCCCCATATACCGAGAGTGGCGGGTTCAAACCCAGCCCTGGCCAAACTGCAACCAAAAAATAGCCAGGTGTCGTGGTGGGCACCTATAGTCCCAGCTACTTGGGAGGCTGAGGCAGGAGCATCCCCTAAGCCCAACAGCTAGAGGTTGCTGTGAGCTGTGACGTTACCGCACTCTACAGAGGGTGACAAAGTGAGACTCTGTCTCTAAAGATAAAAAAAAAAAAAACAATTCTAACATTTTGTTGCAATTGGTTCAGATTTTTTTTTCATATGAACATGGAAATATAATAGAAAATAAGTAAAAATCATCTTTGTACTCCTGCTCAATGTGTACCTCTTTACCCCTCCCTAGAGACACACACTTTCATAAATTTGATGTATGTTCTGGACCACATTTTTATAACTTTATTGCCTGTCTTTAAACAATATGTAGTATTTGAAGCAGACAATTCTAACCGCCCACCTAGTTGTCACCATTCCCTTCTTCCATCCTGTCTTCCATTCTCATTTTGTTCAGGAAATAGTGACCTGGAAAGTTCCATTCATCTCCTCCAGGTCTCAGTTGCTACTGCTGTGAGCTAACCAGGGGAGTGGTGTGTAGGAAGAAAGACATAGCCTACTTTTGGTCAAGGAGCTATAGGCAGAAGTGTGGCTTCCAAGATACCATTATTTTCTTGGTAGGAAGGGTAGATTTAGATTCAGACTCATCTTTTAACTTAGCCATCTTCAGATGTGAGCAAGGGTGCCGGGTCTGACATAGGTGCTATTGTGTAATCATGAAGAAGAAAGGATGACAGAGAAGAGGGTTAGAATAAGCCACAATCCTTACAGAAGGGACTCCGACTGCGGGTTTCAACCCCTACCAAAATAAATTCTTTGGGGCCTCTAGCACAGGTGCACCACTTTCACATATTTGCACAGACTATATTCTGTCCCCTGTTTGGACTACCAGCCCAGGACGATTGCATCTCCTCCCTCTGACTTTGTGGGATAAATTACAAGCCCCTGTCATTACATTTCTTTAAATGCAGTCCAATATGATCGTAACCGGTAAGGCACAATTTTTTTTTTGATATTTTTATAGAAATGATGTTGCCCTAAATTGTTCTTCAACTCAATATTAATTTTGACCTCCATCTACCTTGAAACATATCTAGTCCACTTATTTTTAATTCACCTTTTCCTACTCATCTTTTTCATGCATATTCAGAAAAGAATGGGGACCTATCTTTAGTCTCTCTAAAAGTAAAAGTGCCAGCCAAGAATTTGTATCTTACTTAAGTTTTATAAATGAAGGAGAAACAAAGTTTTTCCCTAACAAGAAAATTTGCAGGAAAATCTCAGAAATGCACTATACGTGTGTCAGCACACAAGTGAAAATAACAGACAATTTCAGAACTTTCTACCCCACACTGTCTAATACACATGTTTTCTCACCAGCCCGGGGAACATTTTCTAAGATTGATCATATCTTCAGAAACTACAAAACATCATAGCAAATTTGAAACAAAAATCTAAATCATAACATGTCCCTTCTCAGACTGCACTGGGATGTAATTCTCCTTCTTGGGGACATGAATTTGGGATCAAAACTTACGTACTGGATAAAATGAACACTATTCTGATGTTGAGCATACCAAATGACATCACATAAGCCTTATAAAGATATCCATGTACCAAAAATACTTGTATATATTTAATTAACATTTTGAAATACAAAATATGAAATAACTAAAAAAAAGAAACATTATCTTTAACCTGCACAAAAGATCAAATGGACCTAATAATTACAGAAGCTTCCGGCCGACAGTAACAATAAATTACACATTTAACGAAGATTGGTAAACCGAATATAGGGGACTTCAACTACTCAATAGGAAAGAAATCGAAAAATCCAATTTAAACAATGGGCAAAGGATTCAAATGGACATATCTGAAAAGAAGACATTAGAATAAATGGGCAAAAATTATAGGAAAAATGCTCAATATGATGAGTCATTAGAGAAATGCAAATCAAAGTGACAATAAAATATCCCCTCACTTGAGCTAAACTGGCTTTTATAGAAAAGGCAATAAAGAATGCTGATGAGAATGTGGAGAAAGGGGAACCTTGTACGCTGTTGGTGGGAATGTAATTTAATGCAACCACTATGGCTTCCTTAAAAAGTGTAAATAGAGCTAGATCATGAGCCAGCAATCCTGCTTTCAGGTGTGTATTCACAGGTGGGGAAATCGGTATATCAAACAGATAAGTGCACTTCCATGTTTATTGCAACACTGTTCATAATAACCAACATTTGGAATCAACCTAAGTGTGTAATAACAGACGAATGGATAAAGAAATTATAGTACATATAGACAGTGGACTGTTAGATAGCCACATACATATGAAATCCTACTGCTGTAACAACATGGATGATGGAACTGGAGAATGTAAAGTGAAATAAACCAAGCTTAGAATGGCAAAGCTTACAGGTTCTCTCTCATGCGTGGGCATAAATATTAAAACAATTGATCTTAAAAAGACAGAGAGTAGAATGTTACCAGATACTGAGACTGGTAGAAGGGAGGGGAGGACAAAGTGGGGTTAGTTAATGGTACAAAAATATAGTTAAATAATTAGAATGAATAATATTTGATAGCATAACAAAGTGACTACAATCGACAATAAATAAGAGCATACTTTAACAAAAATAGTGGAATTGGAATGTCCCTAAGGCAAAGAAATGATAAATGTATGAGGTAACGGATATCCCATTACTCAGATTTGATTAATTCATATCATATACCTGTATTAAAATAGCACATGTACCGTATAACTATTATGCACCCATAAGGATTGAAATGAAAATTTATATAATCTATTTTGTTCTTCAGGATGTATTCTATGGGATTTCCTCAATACAACTGTCTAATCGTGGAGTCTTCCTTTCCTACAAAGTTGCTCTATCCACAGAGTTGTTTCACCTAATATTATGGTTTTTAATTTTTGTTTCAATGGCTATGGGTTTTTTTTTTCATTTCCATAGTTTCTGGTTTAGTGTTTCATCTCCATGGGACTTGTTTCATTTACATAGGTTTAAATTTTACAGATACTTGCTCTTGCAGTGCTGAAATTATTCTCTCATTTGAGTTTGTGTCATTGTCTTCCCATCTGCCAGATGGAAGTAAGTCATCAGTAACTATATATTTTTCCATTTAAAAAAGAATTCAGAATATTACAAGGGCACTAACAAAGCATTTGGTTGCATAAATTGCTTTTGTATAGTTTGAGTCAAAGAGATAAATGTGCCCACCAGTAGCTATTTTCGGTTTTGCTTTTTCAGTTTGGTTTCTTCATGAGCAGGAGGAGTACCCCACCCTGGCTCCCGTTTTCAGGTCAAGATTGCAGTTTTGGTCCTAATATCATGTGGAGGGCTTTGAATCCCTCAACCGCGGTTGTAGAAACCTGAATCTGGACCTGTGGATTTAGCCTTCCTGATCAATTTGCTATTTATTCTATTTCTCATCTACCCAAATGGTTTGTCTTGATAAACCTCATCGTTACATTTCAAATATCTAATATATTTTATCTGTTATTGTCATGCTTCTGGAATTGTGCATATAAGACAAGTGTAAAGTCTGCTCTATTTTGGTTGCTATTAGATTGAAAATTAAAAATAACTCTATATAATTTCCTCTTCCAAACCTGGTAGAAATTTTGTTATACCTCCAGATAAAGTAATAGTGAATGTCTTTGGGCAACTAACCAGTAATTCTTTGGTAACAGTGAAATGATTTAGAATGTAAGTAGAGGAACCTCACTGTCACTTCCTCCTTTGCACTTGGAGCAAGCCAGCCTTGGAATGATACTCACAAAGCTCAAATTATCTGTCAAATGGCATGTGTTGTAAATATTTAAAATAAACAATTTTTTGACCTTGTATATTTCAAAATTTTGAATTAATGTATTTTAATAAAACTTTCTAAAATTGTGAAATTCTATAGAATGTTCAAATATTTTTATAAGAGGAAAAAAACCTGCATTCTAGTTTAACAAAAGGGAAACAGGTTTATTTATAGCTGATTGTTTCAGCACCTTAAATGTACTAATGACCAGGAGTTTTCCTGAATGAGTCATCCATGTAACCTTTAAAATATTAACCTTGGAATGTAAGGTCAACATACAACAGGGAAGGGTTGACCTTGGAGCCTTTCCCTTTTTCTTTCCAAGAAATATTTTCTCGAGAATTCAAAAGAGCATTCTATAAAATGTTTGCAATTTAATGTTAACTTTTTATAGAGTGTGCTTTTTGCAAGGGAATGTATAAATATACCAACTACAGGTTGTCAGCCATCTTAATTTTAAGGGAACTAACTCTTGCAAGCCATGAAGCCAAAGAACACCAACAATTATCATAAAAACTGCCTAAGATTTTAGCCTATTATTAGATCTATTAGCAGTCTACTTTAGCCATTTACAGGATTAAGGGTAAATGGAAATTTGAACAAGACTTACCACATATTATAGGTTAGGATTGTCAGGCTTGGAAAGAAAGAAATCTACCAGCTAAGGAGAACAGCTTCATGGAGCAATGCTAATAGGCCCTGAAGTGCAAGCTTCTGTCTTTATAAATGGCTACTCTAACCAGTTAATTAGGGCAGATGAAGCCAGGAACTCTTATTTCTAAAAGGCAGCTTATGTCTTTTGCCTAATTTTGTCTAGCATGATGATAAGTAATCTGAACCACAAAAGGTTTTCAAAAAGCTGATAAGAATAGATACTGCACTGGGTCAGCAATCTCAACAATTACATCATTTGAGAAATGATTTTTAAAATGAAAATGTAACAGAACCAAAACATGTGTATTAATAGATATATTTTGTCATAAACCAGACATACACGATAAAAAGCACTAATGAGGTACAATTTCTCTATTACATATATATCGATCCTTGTGTATCTACAGTAAGCTTATTTTGCTATGTTAATTAAATTAATATTTTTATATTTTGCCTCTTCTTATAAAACTTTTATCTGGCTAATCATCTGAGTTCTTAGAATGCACTGTCTTGAAATTTGAAATCATTTCTGAGAAACCGTTCATTAATATCCTCATTGTTTGCTATAATGTGAGTCCTGAGAACAAAGAAATATTGCAACACAAGCTGAGACAGAGTTCTTAATTCCTTCTTTACAGATATTTCCCCTCTGGCAATTCCTAAGTCACAAGAGCCCCCAAAAAAGCCATAATTACAGAACTTTAAAACTGTTATAAGGGACCCCAAAGGTTACTTACTTAATATTTATGCTTTTTAGTTATAATCTCTAATAATCATTTTAAAGATGTTTGTAGCGCGTACCATTATTTTTGATGACTTTTAAATACAACAAGCAATAGCCTATTTAATTAATTTTCATAATATTTGTTTTCCTGCCTTTGCATCATTTCTCCCCAGGCATCTGGAAAATATAAAAGAAAAAAAAACTCTGTAGTTGAATAAAGTCATTTATCCAGTTCTTAGTTATTTAACATAAATTCTTTCCTTTCTCTCAAAAAGCTATTTAAGTGTCCTTCGGGAAGAAGAATGACTGTAGCAAGAGCAGAATTAAGAGGAGGTATCAGACTCCCCCATGATTTGACTTGAATTTATTCCGCTGGTTGTAAGTCTCATGACTTCCTGCCTTGAAATTTATGTTCCAACAGCACATGATCCCACGTAAACTGACACATTGTTCTTTCTTATTATTGCCACATAAATGATCTTTCTTCTTCCTCATGAACTTCTTCTTCCTTGGCCTATTGGACAAGTGAATTTAAGGACAAGTGAATTCCTACTTGTCCTTAAAGACTTGCCACAAAAGCCTTTTTTGGTCCTCTTGAATCGTTAAGTGTCTTCTTCTGGGCTCTCATAATATCCCATGCAGAAATCCATCTTTGAAATTTTCAAAATGCATCTATGTGGTTTCCATGATGCATGGCATTTATGCGCTTTCTCCCTGCATGCAAAGACAGTTGGCATCTTATTTTTTTTGCCACCAGTAGATATCATAGTACCTGGCACATAGTAGGTGCTCAATTAATGTTTACTGGGGGTGTGAGTGCCACGTGTGATGATTACATTACAGTATTTTGAGTTTGAGTATGTAAACTTCCTTATAGTAAGGATTAAAGAGTAAAATTATATAAAGCAATGAGGAAGGTTTGAAAGACTGGAGACAGAAGTGTCTGAACTTTGATATGAGTTAATTCCTCACTTTCTTGTATCAATGAGGCACTGAGATGTTCCATATAAATGAATTATCATACATGACACAGTTGGTGAGTGACATTGGGGGGAAGATTAAGAAGTCAGCTCTATTTGGGGGGTGCTTTTATACCAAACTACATTGTCATTATGCTTCTCAGATGAGATGTGCTCAAAGTAGGGCCTTTTTATTTACACGTATTTTTAAAATATGCCCCCATTACATAATCTCTCTGGCTTACAGGTCATTTGGCAAAGCGAATGGGGTCTAAAATAAGCTAATTCTCTACTTGGTGGTATCATAAAACTAAAGACAGATTTTGCAAATTAATCATTTTCTGTGACTTGACCTTGGGACTATGCCAGATTTTAAGCTTTCTCCTATAAACTCTTTGGAAGGCAGAGATTAACTTTGCCTTAATTTAATTTAATTTTAGTATTTTTAATTTTATTTATTTTGCATTAATTTATTTATCAGCGACTGGTCTTTACTAGCTTTACCCTTCATTAGTCTGTGCTCAGCAGCAGTGCTTAATAAATGCTCGACCTATTAATATGCTCATCCAACAATTTACACATCAAAGAATAATTTGTTAATTATTATCACAGTGATCTCCATATTTATTTTCTGGCACAGAAATCCCAAATGTTTCCAATAAATCTGTTTATAGATATGAGATGTTTTGCTGCTGATAACGTTTTATTCAAAGATAAAAGGTATGTTGACCCGAACTAATTGCAGAAAGCCAAGAAAGTCAATCAAGGCTTTAAAACATTCTCTTCCTTCTATTTCAAACACTTTGATCTTAATGTATTACACCATCTGTAATCTCCTTAATTCTTAATCCCACTGACTCTAAAAATCAAACTTTAAGCAGCTCCAAATGGGATGCTCCTCTGAAGGAAAAGGCAGGAATATGAACTAAATCTCCAGTCTCAAGCGAGCTCTCTCTTGATCTTTGGACTCATATACTCAAATTCTTACTTGACTTTTCTGCTTATGTTTGAAACTTACCATATCTAAAATAAAACTCTTAATTTTTCCCACTCAGATAATGGCTGCTCCTGTCATTTCCCCGATTTCATCAATGACAGTTCCGCCTTTCTATTTGGTCAAAACCTTTACTATCTCTTAAATCTATCTTCTCTCAAAGTCATCTCCAATCCATCCACATACCCTATGGTTCTTTATCTCTTTGTAGCCACCACTCTTACCCAACCCACAACCCTCTCTTAACCAGACCATTGCAGAGGCTTTCTAATCAGTTTCCTTGATTCATTTTCCCCCTCTACTGTCTATTCTTAACATATCATCCCAAAATAAATATATTTTTTTAAATGGTAGTCAATTCATCTCATTTCTGCTCAAAATCCTCTAAGAGCTTTCCATATCGTTCGTCCTTCATAAAATAAGTCTTTACCATAGCATAACAGCAACTGTGTGATCTGTCTTCTTCTGTTTTACTCTTGTCTTTACGTTCCTCAGACACGACATGTCCTTTCCTCCTTCAGGACTTTCGTACTTCCCTTCCCTGGTCACTGTTCTCTAGATGGTCCCTCTCTCAGACTCCCCGATTTCCTTCCTGTCTCACAGGCCATTGCAATATTGATATCATATCTAAAATAACAATCTCCATCACTCTCTGCTCCCTTTACATTAATTTTTTTCTTCCTTTTGCTGTCTGTCAGACAACATATTTCCTTTATTTTTTTTTTTAATTTTACTTTCTCTTTCTCTTTCCCAGGATATGCATTCCATTTGGCAGGGATTGTGTTTTGTTTACTGCTCTATTCCCATGTCCAGATCAGTGTCAGGCACATAGAAGATCCCAGAAAATATATATTGTAGAACCTTTGTGAGTAGATCACCCAAGGGACTCTAACAAACTGATCAGCATATAGAGGGGGTCAACATAAAGAACTAGGCCTACTGTATTGACACGTACATGTGGTGCATGTCTAGTCTATGAAAATTAGGCCAACTGAAGGAGGTGGTCAACTATGGAGGTCCTATTGTTTTTGCTGACCCAATGATTGAATTTGTAAGTGATTAAGAAGGAAAATCACTGTCAACTCTCTTTCCCCTTACAATACGCCCATGATGAGATGATGGGTCAGGAATCGTTAGTGCTTTGAAAACCAAGACTTTAGAGAGGGTCTTAAAATTCTTATGTTGTAGGTTATAAAACCTCACAAAATCTAGAAAAGCAATGGAAGGAACTCTAGCACTGAGACATTGGCTATCTCATAGAACCAAAGGGTGGGCGTGCAGCCAGTCTCCAGCAGGATCTCAACGGGACTCTGGGGTGAGGGAGCTGCCAAGACATTCTCCCTCCTTGCCTCAGGATAGCTTACAAATGCATTATGGTTTACCTTTCTCTATTTGGTTTTCTCTCCCTTCTACAGCATTCTTTCATCCTGTGTATTAGCTTTTCTTTATTGTTGTTCTGTTGTTCACATGGAAGAATGAAGCTTTTCACAGCTTACCTTTCATTAATGCCCCTCAGGGAGAAAGTCTGTTTGGCAAGATCCAATTCAGCCAAATAGGTAAGCAGGTGCTCAAGCAAAACTTCTAAGAAAGGGAAGAGAGAGTATTTGAATTGGAGTCTGTTTCAAAACTTAGGATTCTTGAATACTCCCAAACATACTCTTTGCAGTGAGTTACTCGTGAACCTTTTTCTGGCCCTTTGAGGAACATACGCAAGAGTAGTTAGGTTAAAAAATAAAAACAAAAAATAGGATAAAATGAGAGAAAAAGAGCTTAGGGGGAGAATAAAAAGTGAGATATAAAAGTGGGGACTTCTTTATTCTCAAAACCCAACCCTGACGCTCCTGCTGGTGAAAGCAGACAGCCTTCTCTGCCCAGCAATCTGCAGGCTAGTGCTAGAGAGCCTGGGGCATGGAGAAGAACCTGCACCTTCTGTGGCTCCAGCGTGCCCAGCGGGGCATCTGGAGCATTGCTCTGGCACAATTCCACCACTGGTGAGCCACGGCTTGCTCTGTAAAATATTTATCTTATCAAATTTATTTCAGCTCCATTCCTTTTGGAAAAAGAAATGGAGGCATCTCTGTGCTGCTATTGGGTTATAAAAAAAAATGTAATTTACTTTACTTTCTGCCCAGTTAATTCAGCCCCATTGTGTCCTTGCCCCAAGTTCACGGAGCTGTGACTTCACGAGGGAAGAATCCATGTAAAGATTGTACATTATACTTTAATGTTGGAAAGGTGGATGAGCTGACATCATATCATGGCGAGTGTATCGCCCTTTTACTAAGAGATGTAATAGCAGAAACAGTCTTGACTGTGGAAACTGCCATAATAACAGCTATGCTCATTTTTTATTGATGATGGATAAAAATTCTCATAATACTGTAGCACAGTAACTTGCTGGAATATAGCTTCAGGCTACCCCTGAGGCAGACTTTATTTATGCATCCCTACTTTCACTATGTGTAATGATAATGGTAATAATAATGATGATGATAAATATCAGTGCTTTCTGAATTACAACAGGAACTGGAAGTCTCAGCAATATTTACCTGGACTACCCTGCTGAATCCTCTTTTCAGAATGTAATGCATAAAAAGGCCATTTGAGTCCTCACCATTGTCCTGGTTGCTAATAGACCTGTACTAGCAATTTGGAACAAAAAGTGAAATCTGCCCACTGCGGGTTTTGCTGGTTTTGCAACTATTATTCTAGGCTTTTTAGAAATTATTAATTTATAAAGTGCCCTGAGCCTTACAGTATATAAGCAACTGAGCAGGCTGGGGAAATAAAGTTACATAAATCGCTATTAAGTGAAGAGCACAAACCGCAGTGACCCTGCTATGGCTCAATGCGGTAGTTTTAGGAGATGAGGCACAATAAGGAATTTTTGAGAAGGCTAAAAAAGGACGTCTAGTCAAAAATAAGTAAATCTGTCAAAAGATTGATAAAGACAGTGTCAAGTGGAGATTAATGGGAATTCCAGAGAATTAGAAAAAAATGTCAGGAAAATATATAAAATTCTTGATGATCTGACATTTGGATGACTTTAAAAGTATGCACGAGAGAAGAAAATTATAATCAGCATTGAAAAAAGACACCTCAGAGTTTAATAAACATGCTCTCCCTGAATTCATTCTCTAAACAGGGAAACCCCAGCTGAATTTATTGTATGAACACTGCTGGGAGTGCTACTCCATAAACTGTGGACAGGGTGCCACTCCGCCAGGCCCAGTGAGAGAAATCCTATCTGACCTCAGTGTCAAGAACAGTGGTATTTCTAACAGGTTTCTGTATTATGTAACGGACGCTGGGAACTGTGTAATGGACCAGGTTCCCCTTTTCATATTGGCTATGAGAGAAGAAAATTCTAATCTATAACCTTCTCATAGCAGTGCATAGGCCATTATCGTCAGTGTTTTTCTCATCATTTCTGAATCCTCTTCACGTTCTACACCTGGTTTCCTTATGTGCTGGCCTTACGTGTCTGCTCTGCTGCCTTATTTGAATTCTAACCGGAGAGAAGGTGGAGGTTGAAAAGGAGAGAGAAAGAAGAAGAAAGTTGAAATGTATATACTCAAATATAAAAAATAACCTTTTATGACACATTATAAGATCTAATTCTTCTATATTGACAAGAAGTTAATAAAATCCTTCTGAAAGGATCCATAGCTCTAACGTGAAATAGCTTTGATGAGTGGCTACCAGTTTTCATTTATATCATGTTCATGAATGTTTCTATATTAATCCACATTGAATACAATTTCAGTGTACATGGGATCCCTGCTAGCTTTCTTAATTTCTGTTTCAATGTTTTCATTTATAAACTCGTGGTAATAGCATGTGCCTTAAAGGCTTGATGTGAGAATTAAAAAGAATCTGATGAGTAAGCTCGAACCTTCTTGTTCTTTAGTTTTCTCATCTACAAAATGGCTATAAAATAATATCAACATCAACATTGTGAGGATTAAACAAGCAGAAAAATTCCTGTGACTGGAAGCAATTATTATTATTTTAAATGTTTATTTTACATAGTTTTTATAATCATCCTAAATTAATTCCGCCAAGTCAAAGTTTGGCAATATAAATTTTCTCAAACCAAGTATGATAGCAGCCTTCTTGAGTGGGCTTAAGATGACCATTTTTGAAAATCACATTATCTACCATTGCCTCCATAAGATTCTCTGTTCATCTTGGTCCTAAATAACTCAAGCAGGGGTGATTTTATCTCCTCCCTCTCACCAGGGCATTTGACAGTGTCTGGAGTCATTTTTGAAAGTCACAATTGAGAAATGTGAAACTGGTATTTAGTGGATAGAGGTCGGAGAGACTGCTAAACATCCTACAATGAGCACCAAAAAAGTCACACAGGAAAGAATGATGTGACTAAAACGTAAATAGTGTCCATGTTGAGAAATCCTGGTATACAGTTTTACAACAAGAAGGGGGATGACAGAAGTCACTGTCGTGAAACTGGTGATGTTGACCTGCTGTTTCTGGATGTTTTTTTCTTGAATTTTGTTTCTAGTTTTGTCAGAAGCTTAACAAATACAGTAAGAAAACAAGAAATTCACATGAATTCCATTTTATTTTATTTTTGGTGGTGAGAGCTGCTTTTTATTGAAAATTG
Organism: Arctocebus calabarensis; assembly: GCA_963573935.1. Taxonomy (NCBI): domain Eukaryota; kingdom Metazoa; phylum Chordata; class Mammalia; order Primates; family Lorisidae; genus Arctocebus; species Arctocebus calabarensis. Next base: position 5,246 of record CAUYON010100159.1, on the reverse strand, counting down.
ACTCTATTCCAGGCACTGTGGGATAATTGCCTTCTGTGTATTATTTTAGTTAATGCAACATCTGCAGAAGGTACCACAATTATTCTCTCATTTTATGGATAAGGAAACTGAGTCTCTGTTTTTTTTGGTACATAATAATAAAAAAAAAGTTTTTTATGGGTACATAATAGTTGTATATCTTTATGGTGTACACATGATATTTTGATACGGGCATACAGTGTGAATTAATCAAATCACGGTAACTGGAGTATCCATCACTTTAGGCATTTATCACTTCTTTGTGTTAGGAACATTCCAATTCCACTATTTTAGTTATTTTAAAGTACACCCTAACTTATAGTGACTTCGTTGTGCTATTAAATGTAGTTCATTCTATCTAATTTTATAACTATATTTTTGTACCCATTTACCAGCCCCATTTTAACAACCTCCCTCTCTGCTTCCCTTTCCAGGCTCTGGTAATCATATTCTATTCCCTGACTCCATGAGATCAATTATTTTGGCTACCACGTATGACGGAGATCCTGTGAGGTTTCTTTCTGTGCTTTGTTCATTTCACTTAATCTCATGTTCTCCAGTTTCATTCATGTTGTGGCAAATGGCAGAATTTCATTTTTGTGTGAGGGGGCTGTAAAATAGTTCATTGTGTATATGTACCACAATTTCTTTAACCATTCATCTCTTGTATACTCATGTTGATTCCAAATGTGCAGATATCTATTTAATAAACTGATTTCCCCTCCCTCTGAATAGTTACCCAGATATGGGATTGCTGGGTCATGTGGTAGTTCTATTTTTAGGTTTATGAGGAAGTTCTATAGTGGTTGCACTAATTTCCATTCCCATTGTCAGTATACAAGGGCGTCCTTTTCTCTACATCCTCATCCACATTTGTTATGGCCTATCTTTTTTATTCAAGTCTTTTTAACTAGGATGAGATAGGATAGGATGTCTCATTGCAATTTTGATTTGCATTTCTCTGCCTACTAATCATGTCGAGGATTTTTTCATATACTTGTTTGCCATTTGTATGTCTTTTGAGAAATATCTGTTCAGATCTTTTGCCCATTTTTAATTGGATTATTTGATTTTTTTCCTATTGACTAACTGTAGCTTCTTATATATTCTTGTAAAGAATACCTTGTCAGATAGCTAGTTTGCAAATATTTTTCTCCCACTTTGTATTCTCACTTCGTTGATTGTTTCATTTGCTGTGTAAAAGCTTTTCAGTTTGATGAGATCCAATTTATCCAACTTTATTTGGTTGCCTGTGCTTTGGGAGTCCTTGAAAGACTCCTTGACAAGATCAGTGTCCTAAAGTGTTTCTCAACGTTTTTGTTTTTAGTAGTTTCATGAATTTATGAATTACATTTAAGTCTTTAATCCTTTGATTTGATTTTTGTATGTGATAAGAGAGGATAGTCTAGTTTCACTCTTCTGCATATGGATATCCAGTTTTCCCAGCACCATTGATTAAAGATACTATTTTTTCCCCACCTTCTTGAGAACTTTGATCAATGATAAGTTCACTAGATGTATGGGTTTATTTCTAAGTTTTCTGTTCTGCTTTTCTGAGTTTTGTGTTTGTTTTTATGGTAGTACCACACTGTTTTGGTTACTACACTTCTATAGTATAATTTGAAGTCAGGTGATGTGATTCCTTCAATTTTCTTCTTTTGCTCAAGATGGCTGTGTCTATTCTCAGTCTTCAGTGATTCCATATAAATCTGAGAAATATTTATTTCTATTTTTGTGAAGAGTATCAAGTGTATTTTGGTGAGGATTGTCTTGGATCTGTAGATTCCTTTGGGTAGTGTGAACATTTCACAATATTGATTCTTCTAATTCATGAGCACAGAATATTTTCTATTTTTATGTAGAAAAAAATTTCTCTCCAATTTCTTTCATCAGTGTTACAAAGTTTTCATTGTAGGTATCTTTCATTTCTTTTGTTAAGTTTATTCCTGAGTATTTTATTTTATTTGTTGCTGTTATAAATGGGATTATTGTCTTAGTTTCTCTTACAGATTTTTTATTGTTGGCATATAGATATTGATTGATTATGTTGATTTTGTATCTTACAACTTTATAGAATTTGGTTTATCTGTTCTTAATAATTTTCTGTGGAGTCTTCAAGTTTCACTAGGTATAAGATCATATCATTTGCAGACAAAAATAATGTGATTCCTTCCTTTCCAGTTTGAATGCCCTATTTATTTCTCTTTTCTCACGGATGTAGATAGTATTTTTAGTACGATGTTGAATAACAGTGGTGAAAGTGGGAATTATTGTCTTTTTCCAAAGGGAAAGTTTTCTATTTTTTTTCATAATCAGTATGATACTAGATGTGGGTCTGTCATATATGGCTTTTATTGTGTTGAGGTTAAATTCCTTCTATACTCATTTTTTTTTGAGAATTTGTATGATGAAAGGATGTTGAATCTTGTCAAATGTTGTTTCAGCATCAAATGAAATGATCATATGGTTTTTGTCTTTCCATCTATTGATATGAGGAATCATGTGGAATAAATTGCATATGTTGAATCATTCTTGCATCCCTGTGATGAACCCCCTTGATCACAATGAGTAATCTTTTTAATGTATTGCTGAATTTTGTTTGCTAGTATTTTGTTAAGGGCTCTTTCATCAGAGATATTGGCCTATAATTTTGTTGTTATTGTTGTATCTTCTCTAGTTTTAGCAGTGGGAGGTGATAAAGGCCTCATAGAATGAGTTTCTCTCATCCTCAATTTTTTTTTAATATTTTAAGTAGGATTGGTACTAGTCCTTTGAATGATTGATAGAATTCAGCCATGAAGCCATCAGGTCCTGTACTTTTCTTTCATGGGAGATCTTTGATTTCTGCTTCTATCTCATTATTTGTATTGAGCTATTTAGATTTGGGGTTTCTTCCTGGGTCAAGTTTGATAAGTTGTATGAGTCTAGCAATAATTTATTCATTTTTGCTAGGTCTTACAATTTATTTTTACATTGTTGCTCATGGAAGTCACTAATGATCCTTTGAATTTCTGCAGTATCGGGTGTAGTGTCTTCTTTTTATGTCTGGTTTTATTTATTTCGATCTTCTTTCTTTTTTTTCTGTGTCTGCCAAAGTGATTCAATTTTGTTTATATTCTCAAAAACTCATTTTTTAATCTTTTGTATTATTGTTTTGGTTCAATTTCATTTATTTCTTCTCTGTTCTTTATTATTTCTTTCCTTCTTCTAAGTTTGAGTTTGATTTATTCTTGTTTTTCTAATCCTGTGAGATGTATTGTTAGGTTGTACATTTGATGCTTTTCTACATTGTTGATGTAGGCACTTATTGCTATAAACTTTCCCTGATGTATTACTTTTTCTGTATATAATGGATTGTGATATATTGTGATTTCCTTATAATTTTTGAGAAATTTTTAAATTTCCCTTTTTAATCTCTTAAGTTAGGGCCTTTCACTTGTCCTTCAGGAATATATTATTTAATTTCTGTGTGTTTGTATTTTTTCCAATGTTCTTCTTGTTAATGATTTCTAGTTTTATTTCATTGTGGTCAGAGAAAGCACTTGGCATGATTTCAATATTTTGTAATTTTTTCAAGACCTGTTTTGTGGGCCTAATCTTTAATATATCATTGAGAATGATCTATGAGCTGAGAAGAAGAATGTGTATTCTGTGACTGTTGGATGAAACATTCTGTCATTATTTGGTCCATTTGTTTGATAGTGCAGATTAAGTCTTACATTTCTTTGTTGACTTTCTGTCTGGATGATCTGTCCAATGTGAAAAGTATAGTAATGAGTTCTCCAACAATTACTGTATCAGGGTATCTCTCTCTCTTTAGCTCTGATAATATCTTCTTTATATATCTGCATGCCCTTTATTATTGTATAACAATGTTCTATATCTCTTTTTACAGTTTTTGTCTTGAAATGTATTTGATCAGATAGAGCTATAGCTATTCCTGGTCTTTTTTGGTTTGCATTTGCATAGAATAGTTTTTTTATTCCTTCCTTTTCAGTCTATGTCTATCTTTATAGATAAAGTGGGTTTCAGGTAGATAACATATTGTTGGAATTGATTTTTTATCCATTCATACACTCTACACTTTTGGTTGGAGAATTTAGTTTATTCACATTCAGTGTTAGTATTGAGGGACTTACTACTGCCTTCTTAGTGGATTTCTGATTGTTTCATGATCCTCTCTTCCTTCTTATCTTCCTTGATTAAAAGTGGTTTATCTCTGGTAGTGTGTTTGAATTTCTTGTTTTGTCTGTTATAGCGTTTTTGATTTGAGGTTACCCTGGGGCTTGCAAAATACAATTTATAAACAATTATTTTAAACATATGAAAACCCTGCTTACAAATAAACAAGCAAAGAGAAGTGTCACAGAAATTCTGCCCTTTAATATCATACCTTTATACTTTTTAAACTTTTTGTTGTTTCATCTTTTTTTATATTATTTATCTCTCAAAAAGTTGTTGTAGTTATTTTTATAAGTTTTCCTTTTATTCTTCCTACATAAGTTCTAAGAGGATCATACCTGCTAAATATAGCAAAAGTATTCTATATTTGAGCACTATTACCAGTGAGTTGTGTATCTTCAGATAATTTTGTATTGTTCATTAATGTTCTATTTGCTTTATTTAAGAACTCCTGTTAGCATTTTGTGGAGGGCATATTGGGTGTTGATAACATCACTCAATTTTTGTTTGTTTGGGAGTCTTTATTTCTCTTTCATGTTTGAAGGCTATTTTTCCAGGACAAATTCGTATCCCAGAATTAAGGGATTTTTTTCCTTCAGTAATTTGAATATATCACACCACTCTGTACTGGCTTGTAGGATTTCCACTGTAAAGTGTGTTGTCAGGTGTATTAGAGCTCCTATAGCGGTTATTTGTTTATATATAGATAGATATAAATATAGATATATAGATATATTTGGTTTGCTTCACTTAGAACCATTTCTTAATCCCTGACCATTGAAACTTGATTATTAAATGTCTTGAAGTAGTCTTGTTTGGGTTAAATCTTCTTGGTGTTCTATAACATTCTTGCACCTAAATATTGACATCCTTCTCTAAGTTTAGAAAGTTCTTTGTTATTATGTCTTTTTTTTTTTTTTTATTGAATCATAGCTGTGTACATTAGTTCAACCATGGGGTACAGTGTGGGGGCTTCACATGCAATCTGAGATATTTTTATCAACCTGATTGACATACAATTCATGATATTTTCTCGTTTACTATAT